>JAKUCM010002886.1:0-77075 GCA_023374145.1 Lepidium sativum | reverse complement strand
GGAGAGAGAGCATTGGGAAATCTGTCATCATTTGCAATGGATGTTGCATAGCAGTTGCTTCTTCTGGTACTTTATAGCTTGTTTGTCACTCAAAAACACTCTTGTTACTCGTTTTATCGTCGGAAATCTTATCTTTGTTTGTACATTTACTCGTGATAATTCTTGTTCAATTGAATTTGATCCTTTTGGATTTTCAATTAAGGATCTTCTAACGAATGCGACACTGCTGCGCAATGAAAGCACATGGGATCTTTATCCAGTATTTCCTTATACCATCCAAAATAATGCTCCAAAAATAGCTCTCCTCTCCCAATCTTCAGACATTTGGCATCAAATGCTAGCTCATCCTAGCAGCGAAATTCTGAAATCTTTGCTCTCTTCTTCTATTTTTCTTTGTAACAAAAAGACAATTTCTCAATCTTGTAATGCTTGTCAACTTGGAAAACATGTCAAACTCCTGTTTCAATCTTCTAATAAAATTGCTTCAACACCTTTTGAAATAATTCACTTCGATGTTTGGACATCTCGGATACAAAATCTCTATGGTATTCAATATTATGTTTTATTCCTCGATCAATTTTCTCATTTTCTATTTGTTTATCCTTTGCGCAGGAAAAGTAAAGTGTTCTCAAAATTCATTCACTTTAATAAATACGTGCAAAAAGAGTTCAAAACTCAAAGAAGATCACTACAATTGATAATAAGGGAGGGGGGGATACAGTAACATTTCGTTTCACAACTTCTTTGCTCAACATGGAATCAAATTTTTATTTTCACGTCCACATATATTCAACAAAATGGGACATATGAAATAATGATTCGAAATATCAACAATGCAGTTTAAACTTTGCTTATTCAAGCTCATATATCGCCAACATATTGGGTAGAGGCCTTAAATACTAGGGTACACATTTTTAATCTTCTTCCTTCTTCTGCTATAAATGATCTCATTCCTTTCACCAAAATTTTCAACAAACAACCTTCTTACAACCTGATAGTGATAAAGAGTAGTGTCACGTGTTCGCCACGTGGAACGAAGAGAGGGAAGAGTAACATAAAAAGTTGTTACGATTCTGTGTAAATAGGAGATTCTTTATGTTCTTTGGATATATGAAAAAGGAAAACAATTTGACTTCTCTCGTTCTCTCTTCTCTGTAATTCTTGAAGACGATGATTGAGTAACTGATTTGATTAGTTTCTAAATACTGAATTTCTGGAATCGGTGTTTTAGGAACATTGGATTCTCTTCCTGTTCTCAATCGTGATATACAGTTTAACTGTAACAAAGGTATCAGAGCTTCGACGTTTCTCGGAAGATGACTGAAACGAGAGCTCAAGCGATGATGAAAGAAGCAGCGGCTCGTGGTGTAGAAGAGAGCTTAGGCTCAAGAATTGATCAAATGATGGAGAGGACTCAACAATTAGAGACCACAGTAGCCGATCAAAGTACTAAGATGGATAAGAATATCGCGGATATGTTCGAAGCGATCCGATTGATTCAAGGAACGAATCACCATACTTCAAATGGTTACGAAGAGAACACTCGTCGCACATCGCCGGCCAATTCGTCGACTCCGATCATCAACCCGAACGGTTACGATCATAACCGCGGGCGAGCTGGAATTTCACCTCCTTATCCAGGTATGACTCGATTGACTAAGCTTGATTTTCCAAGATTTAATGGGGAAAGGATGATGGAATGGTTATCGAAGGTGGACCAACTTTTTATAATTGACAATACCTCGGAGGAGTTGAAAGTAGGCTTAGCTTCAATTCATTTTGATGGATTAGCTTCAGCTTGGCACCAAGCCTTAATTCAATCTGATGTGGGATTCGACGTATTCCATGATTGGCAATCATATAAGAAATTGTTGAGAGAAAGATTTGAAGAAGTCTTGGATGATCCTATGGCTGAATTGAAGTAGCTACAAGAAACTGAGGGTATTGTGGACTATCATGGAAGGTTTGAATTGATTAGGACGAGGTTGAAATTGTCAGAGAAGTATTTGGTGAGTGCGTATCTTGCACAAATGCATGTTCACATGTTTCAGCCTCAAACAGTTCATCAATGTTTGTTGTTGGGACGATTATATGAAAAAGCACATCCCAAGAAGAGCTTGACTCAGAATTTTGGGTATCAGAGAAACGGATTAGCGACTAAAGGCTTATTACCTTTGAGGAAAGAGATCGAGCCTAAAGGGAATTTCCCAGCTAGGAAGGAGAAATCTTTAGACCCACGGAAATTCCTATCACAAGAAGAAATGAGTAGACGGAGAGCAGGAAGGTTTATGTTATTTCTGCGATGAGAAATACTCACCTGGTCACTACTTGAAGCATAAGAACACTCAGATCTTCATGATTGAAGGAGGAGAGGGAGACGATCTGCAAGAAGGAGATGTTCTGTCAGAAGAGGAAGAAGCAGACATTGCTCATATATCCATTAATGCAGTGGCTGGAATTTCTGATTATCAAACCATGAGAGTGAAAGGAACACATGAGAAATGTTCCTTATTCATATTGATTGATACCGGTTCGACTCACAACTTCATAGACACAGCTGTGGCAGAAAGAATGGGTTGTGAATTGAAATATCCAAACATAGCTAGAGTAGCAGTGGCGGATGGACGTAAACTCGGAATAAGTGCCAAGGTTGATAACTTCCAATGGAACTTTCAAAGCCTTACCTTCAGGGCAGACTTCATGGTGATTCCATTGGGAGGTTGTGACATGGTCCTCGATGTGCAGTGGCTAAGGAAATGGGGCCCGATTACTTGGGACTTTCAACAGCTTACTATGCAGTTTATGATGAACAAGAAGACGGTTTTACTCCATGGTATTAAGGGCGGTTCTATAAGGGAGTTGAAGGTAGCAAAATTGAACAAATTAAGAGAGACAAACTTGTGTTTATTCATTGGAGGTTCAGCAGAATTCTCCTGATGAAATGTCTCCGGAAATTACAAGTACATTACAAGAGTATGCAAATATTTTTGAGGAACCAAAGTCCCTGCCACCATGTCGGAAGGATCATGGCCACATGATACCTCTTATGGAAGGATCTAATCCCATTAACCAGAGGCCTTACCGCTATGCAATCTATCAAAAGAATGAGATAGACAGAATGGTCCAAGAATTATTGGATGCAAGAACTATTCAAATGAGTTCTAGCTCATATGCTTCTCCAGTGGTCTTGGTAAAAAAGAAAGACGGCTCCTGGAGGCTTTGTGTGGATTACCGTGGTCTTAATGGTATGACGGTGAAGGATCGCTTCCCTATTCCATTAATTGAAGATTTGATGGATGAACTAGGTGGATCTAAGGTGTATTCCAAGATTGATCTTCGAGCAGGATATCATCAAGTCCGAATGAATACCGATGACATTCATAAGACAACGTTTAAAACTCATAATGGGCATTATGAGTACTTGGTGATGCCTTTTGGCCTCACAAACGCCCCAGCAACCTTCCAGGGGCTTATGAATATCGTCTTTCGAAGCTTGCTACGCAAATGTGTGTTGATCTTCTTTGATGATATATTAATTTACAGTTCATCAATAGAAGATCATAATCGACATTTGAGAGAAGTGTTTCAGCTGATGAGGAAGAATCAGCTATTTGCCAAGATCAGAATGTGCTTTTGCCACTGACAGGGTAGAGTATTTGGGACATTACCTGCAAGAGGCAGGAATTTCTACAGACCCGGTAAAAATTAAGGCTGTGGCAGAGTGGCCTATTCCCAAAACTTTGAAACAGCTGAGGGGATTTCTTGGTCTGGCGGGTTATTACATGAGATTTGTCAAAGGTTTTGGTATGATTGTGCATCCATTAACAGCTTTAACCAAGATGGATCGTTTTGAATGGATAGAAGAAGCAACTGAAGCCTTTGTGAGACTGAAACAAGCTCTGTGTGAAGCACCAGTTTTGGCGCTACCGCGCTTTGATTTACCATTCGTGGTGGAAACTGATGCTTGTGGGAGTGGCATTGGCGCAGTCTTGATGCAGAAGGGTCATCCCTTGGCGTACATAAGTCGCCATCTTAAAGGTAAACAATTACACCTTTTGATCTATGAGAAGGAGCTGCTTGCGGTGGTCTTTGCTGTACAAAAATGGCGACATTACTTGTTAACCAATCACTTTACAATCAAGACTGATCAGAGGAGCTTAAAGTATTTGCTGGAGCAATGCCTTAACACTCCAATCCAACAGCAGTGGTTACCAAAACTGATGGAGTTTGATTATGATATTCAATATAAACAAGGAAAGGAGAACTTGGCGGCTGATGCTTTGTCTAGAAGAGAGGGGTCAGAAGTGTTGCACATGGCGATGACTGTTTTGGAGTGTGATCTTTTGACTCAAATACAGCTGAGTTATGAGAAAGATGCTATTATAACAGAGATCATTACTTCTTTGAAAGCAGATCCAAAATCGAAGAAACATTTTTCATGGTCACAAGATCTTCTGAGAAGGAAGAGCAAACTTGTGGTCCCTAACGATGTTACTATAAGGAACATGATACTAGAATGGATGCATTGCTCAAGTAGTGGTGGCCACTCAGGCAGAGAAGTTACAAGACAGAGGGTGAAAAGCCTGTTTTTCTGGAAGGGTATGGCTAATGACATTCAAGCTTTCATAAGGCGCTGTGAGGTTTGTCAAAGGTGCAAGTATGATATATCGGCTTACCCGGGACTTCTTCAGCCTTTACCCATTCCTGACCTGATATGGACTGACATTGCGATGGATTTCATCACTGGATTACCTCCTTCAGCGGGTAAGACCGTTATATTCATAGTGGTAGATCGTTTGACTAAGGCTGCTCATTTCATGGCATTTTCTCACCCTTATACCACAGTATCAGTTGCTCAAGTCTTTCTCGATAATGTCTTTAAGCTCCATGGGTTTCCTAGATCTATTGTGAGTGATAGAGACGCATATTTTTTAAGTGAATTCTGGAAGGAGTTGTTTGCTCTGCAAGGGGTGGCTCTGAACTATTCAAGTGCCTATCATCCTCAAAGTGATGGACAGTCTGAAGTCGTAAACAGGGGTTTAGAAACTTATCTCTGATGCATGTGCAGTGATGAACCTCAACTCTGGAGTAAGTACTTGTCGTTAGCAGAATTTTGGTACAATACTAACCATCATTCATCCACTCAATTGTCACCATTCGAGGCTGTATATGGTCAATCACCACCACATCATTTACCTTACCTTCCTGGTGAATCTAAGGTTGCTGTAGTCTCTCGGTCCTTGGAGGAACGGGAAAAGATGATACTCATTCTCAAATTTCATCTCATGAGAGCTCAACACCGGATGCAGCAAATTGCTAATGACTATAGGACTGATCGAACCTTCAACATTGGGGATTGGGTGTTTGTGAAACTCCAACCGTATATGCAACATTCTGTAGTCTCAAGGAATAATCCGAAGTTGTCCCCTAAGTTTTTTGGTCTGTATGAGATCATTGATCGTTGTGGAAAGGTTGCTTACAAGCTGCGACTTCTGGATCATTCCCAAGTACATCCTGTATTTCATGTTTCACAGCTCAAGTTGTTGGTGGGGGATGTTCAAACATCTACGGATTTACCTATCTCCTACAGTGATGTGACTCCTAAGGAACCTGAGTTTATCATTGAGAGGAAGCTGGTTAAGAGACAGAATCGCCCCGTGACTATGGTTTTGGTGAAGTGGAAGAACAAACTAGAGGAGGATTCAACTTGGGAACTTTTGTTTGAACTAGAGAAGCGTTTTCCTCATCTAAACCTTGTGGAAAAGGTTGTTTGAGCGGGGAGGATTTGATAGTGATAAAGAGTAGTGTCACGTGTTCGCGACGTGGAACGAAGAGAGGGAAGAGTAACATAAAAAGTTGTTACGATTCTGTGTAAATAGGAGATTCTTATTGTTCTTTGGATATATGAAAAAAGGAAAACAATTTGACTTCTCTCGTTCTCTCTTCTCTGTAATTCTTTGAAGACGATGATTGAGTAACTGATTTGATTAGTTGCTGAATATTGAATTTCTGGAATCGGTGTTTTAGGAACATTGGATTCTCTTCCTGTTCTCAATCGTGATATACAGTTTAACTGTAACATAACCACTTATATGTCTTTGGTTCTCTATGTTACCCTCACACAAATCTTTCTCACAAACTTGATCCAGGCTCAGCCCCTTCTATTTTTTCTTGGTCATCCACTTCTCCATCGTGGATACATATGCTTTAATCTTCAAACCAAAAAAATTGTGATCTTCAGACATGGCACCTTTGATGAAACATTTTTTCCCTATTCTATCAAAAACCTAGAAAATTTTGTAGTTCATGAATTCATTCACGAATCTGAACCATCCTTGATTCAAAAACAATTTCTTTCTTCTCCTCTGACACTTCCAGCTCCTGCAATATTGCAAGCTTCACCTCCTGCAACTGTGAATCCATCATCACCAGGATTGGTTACACGTTTGCAAAGAGGTATTCGCAAGCGAAAAAAAATATTTCTCATTACATATAGATTCAATTTCTCCACTTCTAAAGGGTTACAAGCAAGCTTTAAAGGATATAAATTGGTTACCTTCTATGCATGATGAGTACGCTGCTTTTATTGAAACTAACACCATGAGTTTAGTGTCTAGAAATGCTTGTGAAAATGTAATCAACACAATCTGGCTGTACAAGTACAAGTTCAAAGTCGACGACTCATCGGCAAGATACAAGTCAAGACTTGTAGCAAATGGCAAAGCACAAGGACATGGCGTTGATTATGATGAGATTTTCAGTCCCGTGGTAAAACCTGCAATAATCAGGGATGTCATAAACTTTGTAGTCGAAAGAAATTGGCCAGCAAATCTGTTAGATGTTCAAAATGTGTTCCTTCACTGAGATCTTGAGGAAACAGTCTATATACATCAGCCTCCACGGTTTGTCAACAAAGATAAACCAGATTATGTGTGTTTACTTAACAAGGCCATTTACAAATTAAAGTAAGCGCCATGAGCTTGGAATACTCGCTTCACAAATTTTGTGAAAATCGATGGGTTTCATACAAAGTAAGGTGGACATCTCTGTTTGTTTATAAGAAGGATAAAAACATGGCATATCTCCTACTATGTGTCGAAGACATTATCTTAACTGCCTCAACTCATAGGCTTCAGCAAAACATCATCTAAACATCATCTAAACATTGATTCTGGTCAACTGAGTTATTTCTTAGGCACCAAAACTAACTTCAACGAATCATGAATCTTCTTGAGCCAAGGTATATATGCGAAAGAAACACTTATTCCTGCAGGAATTGAAGACTATAAGCATATTGCAACTCCCCTAGATATGAGTTCGTAGCTAGCTGCGGATGCTGGTCTGAAGGTAGACAATTCGACACTCTGCAGGAGTTTTGCTGGTGCTTTGCAATACTTGACCATCACTCGTCCATATATAAGTTATGCATTACATAAGGTGTGTCTCTTTATGCATGATCCGAGAGTAAGTCATCTTCATGCTCTGCATCACATTCTAAGATACATCAAAGGCACAATACAACAAGGACTTCAGATTACAAAATCAACTCACAGCGTACTCAAATACTGATTGGACTGGTTGTCCAACGACTAGACGATCCACTTCAGGTTACAGTGTGTACCTTGGTGATACGCTTATATCATGGTCATCCAAACGGCAAGCAAAAGTCTTGATCAATTGCTGAAACAAAGTAAGAAACGGTGGCCAATGTAGTGGCAAAAAATTGTTGTCTTTGCAATTTGTTGCTTGATTTACACTGTCCAATTGACAAAGCTACATTAGTATTCTGGGACAATATAAATGCATTTTATCTGTAAACAAATCTAGTGCAACATCAACAAACCAAACACATCGAGATTGATACTCATTTTGTTCATTTTGTTCCAACTTCTCATCAGTATGTTGACATCTTTACAAAGGGACTTTCCACTCAGCTCTTTAGTCAATTTAAATCCAGTCTCGATTTAGTTAATCAACCAAGGTTTCAACTGAGGGAGGGTATTAGAATATGAAATAGTCTTGTTATGATACTTTAATTATTCTACAATTTTGTTAATGGCAGATTATATTATCTCAGATCACAAAGGTAAAGAGTTACGTCAAACATCATAAACAGACTCGCCCCTTATGCGACATGCGAGACCATTTTCTTTATGATTAAGAGATCCTGGAATAACAGACAGAGAGAGATAAACAAATAAAGAACTTAGCGTCAAGAACTCCTCCTGGTAGGGGAAAAAAGTCAGCCACTCCTCTGGATGATCTATTATCTTCAAAACTGTCTCACTATCTGTCGATATATCCACCTCCATGATTTGCAACACCAGGAGAGACTCCATTACCCAAAGAACAGTTTCAACCTCATCATGAAGGGTCGAAAGAAATTGCTGGACTTCTCGAGCTCCCATGTACTCTCCTCCAACTGAATCTATAAAACAGAACCAACCCAAACCCGCATAATGGTTGATATTCTTCCAAAAATCGTCCACAAAACATTTGTATCTTGTGAAATGTAGATTAGATGTGAAAGAAAAAACCAATAGAGACTTCTTAAAATTGATATAAACTTCTTTAAGTTAATATCTTTAATTATTCTGTAATTCGTGAGCCTCTATTCCAAGCCTTTTGTATATCCCAAATATCTAGCTAACTCTATATAAGTGAATATCAATCTATAACTCTCCTCATCAGATATTCTTGGATTCAATAAAGTGGCCGTAAATTAGTGTTGATGCGTTAAGTAAATAACATTATATATGTTATATAATATTTTCGTTGTATTTTATAAGATAACGTAATTGTTTTATTAAATATTAATACAATATAAAGGATATTTACCCATTAGGATTTAATGTTTACATTGTATCTTACATGCTAATCACCAAAGTGGTCTTGTCATATTATATGTAAATATAAAAGTAAAACTATTAATTGATCATGATTAAAGATATACTAAAATGACATAAAAGTTATAGTGATCAATTGAATTATTATTTATATCATTGGAGATCACCGAAAAATAGATCATTGGATATATTTAATATTACGAAAAGTAATCATTTATGCTATAGTCGATAGTGTGTTTACCCAAAGATAACATATTTGTTTAATTAATTATACATGTGAGTTGATTAATTATAAAAGCATTGAAATCTCAAACTAGCATCACTTATAGTCCGTGTATTTAAGTATTTCCCAAAAGTTGTTGTTAATATTGAGTCATAATTGTCCGACTTAATATGTTTGTTTATATATAATATAGATAGTAGAACTTGATCCCTGGATGTGTAAATGTATATTTTTTTAGTGGATTTACCACCTAACACTAGAGTAAAGGTTACATTCACCCAAAAGTTGCTTAAACACATGCTTTTAAAGTTTTGAATAAAATTCAGGAATTTATATAAAAGTCTCAAAACACCAACGGGTAAGAATGTACAAATGCTTGTAGCTTGTATGTATGCATCTGTTAACTCTGTCGTATTTAATGGGCAAAACTATGAGGAGTGGTCCGAACAGATCTAGTTTACATTGGGTGTAATGAGTTTGGACCATGCAATCCTCAATGATGAGGAGCCCTTAGCAAATACAAATGATAGTTTGGAAGCTGATAAGTCTTGTTATGAGACTTGTGAGCGATCTAACAGGTTGAGTGTGAACCTCATGAGAATGACGATGGCGGAAAGTATAAAGCCATCAATGCGCAAGAGTGAGAAAGCTAGGGAATTCATAACAAAAATTAAGGAGTGTTCACAATCGGATTTGGCGGACAAATCGATTGTAGGAAGTCTCATGAGTGGGCTAACTACAAGAAATTTTGACTGGTCTCAGCCTATCAGTGATCATGTGAGGCACATGTCTAACTTGGTATGGAAGTTACCTTAGGAATGGAAGTTCGTGAATCTTTCTTGGTCCAATTTATCATGAACTCTCTACCTCTTGAGTTTAGCTAGTTCCAGGTGAATTATAACACCAATAAAGATAAGTGGAACTATCAGGAAATGAAGGTTATGCTCGTTCAGGATGACGAGAGATAAGAGAAGCTAAAGGACCAAGTTGCTCATCTAGTAGGCCTTGGAAGTGCCAATAGCACCAGAAAGAAACCAAGTGTTAAGGACAAAAATGTAGACAAAGCTTTCATAAAACAGCTTGAAAGTAAAGTCCAAAAGGAAAAGAAGTGTTCCCTTTGCAAGAAAATATGACAGTTCAAGAAAGGTTGTTCGATAAGAAAGGTACATAACATTTATATGTTTGTTCCGATTGAAACTAGTTGAAGTGCCTAAGAATCATGTATCTCACATTGAGCAAGGATCCGTTTCGACCCAGCCCATAAGAGGACATGAGACTTGTTCATGGGAACTGGATGAAAGCATGAATTGAAGCCACTATGACTTATAGATTGATCTTAGGCACTAGTTGTCATGAATATCTTGAAGGGTGTCTCTTTGTACCTGAATGTGCTAGAAATATTGTTTCGAGAAGTAAGTTGAATAATTTAGGTTTTGATTTTAAGATTAAACATGTTTTCTCTGTACTGAATTGTTACTTTTATGGTAGTGGTACAAAGTTTGATTCACTTTAAAATTTCAATCTTGATGGAAAGTTTTATGAATCCTTGTTTAATGTTGAGAACCAAAGCATTAAATGTAATGCATCTAATGAAAGCTCAACTTTCTCAAAGTTTATGAAGATAGAGGAAGAACTAGGGTTCTATTATTAGAGAACCCGGGAGAAGAATAATGTGAATGATCCATTTTCTCATTAGTCTCAATGAATGGAAACACAAACCTTACATATGGCCAAATACACTAAAACATAAAGCAACACAAATAGGCATAAAGCATGTGGTCCAACATATTCAAACTTAGAATAGTTGACCGAATGGATAAGATTTGAGCAACGGTTCCTTCCAACGACTCTTATAGCTAAGTGGGGTTTCTTCATTTGCCTTTAAGTGTCATGAACCTTATCTTGACCCGTTCTTCACTTCTTGTCAAACCAAAGATCCTTGTCCTGTACGACCTCGAACGGATAAGTCACCTAACCTCTTCGACATGGATAAGTGTGCTCGGGTGAGGATTCTTGGTTAATACTCCCCCTCAAGATAAGTCATAAAAAACAAAGGCTTAGCTTGGAAAATCTGATGTCTACAACTCATTAAAAACCTCAATAAGGAAAAACCACTTGGGAGAAAACCTTACTGAGGGAAAAAAAGTATGTAGGCCTCAGATTAGAGGACATGATGTCAAAGGTAATCAAGGGTCACAAGTCCAAGCTTGTTATAGATATGAGAGCAAACCTTGATACTTGAGGCCTTAGTGAATATATCCGCCAATTGATCTCCATTTGATGTGTAACACAAAAGCACAACTCCCTCTTCTATGCATTCTCAAACTTTGTGGCAATTTACCTCAACCTGTTTGGTTCTCTCATGGGGATTGGAAGCTATGTGGATCGCGGCTTGATTTTCACAGCGCATGGTGATTGGATCCTTTGTCTTACGGCTAAGTCTTTGAGGAGTGCCTTCAACCAAACTAGTTCATCCGTGAGCCATCTCATGCCTCTATACTCGGCCTCTGCACTAGAACACGCCACGACCTTTTGCTTTTTGGTCTTTCAAGTCACCAATTTTTCTCCAATAAAAGTGCAATAGCCCGTGGTTGACTTACGATCATTCTTATCACCGGCCTATTCAACATCACAATACCCTGCAATGTCCGAGCTCTCGTTCTTGCCCATCCAAACACCTTGATCGGTGTTTCCCGTCAAGTACTTGAGAATCCTTTCCATCTAATGATGCATTGTAGGAGCCTTAATATGTTGACTTACTTGATTCACGGTAAAACGTAAATTAGACCGAGAGATGGTTAGGTATATCAACTTACCTACAAGCCGACAATATTGGTGAACATCTTCAAACAACTCATCATTCTTGCGAGACCCAACCTTAGGTTAAGGAATTAGTTTTGTGTCCCATAAGGCCCAATAAAAGAATTGTTCAAGGGAGATCAAGTTTGTTGAGAAAAAAGGAAAATATGCATCATCTAAACCTAGCACCAAAACCTAGTGTGATCTCCTATTTATACCCACCAACTCAGCGCTGTCTAAGCTTCTTCCTCTTATGAAATCTGCAAACTCGAGCCTCATAGCAAGTATCTTCATTGCCGAAGTTGATTGATCAACCTAGAGCAGCCTCCAAGTGGTAAGGAATCCAGTGCAAACTACTATTTTTCGGGGCCCATAACTAATCTGATATTAATCGCCTATTGATAATTTTGGTAGTTCTGGAAAGATCTTTTCTCAATTTTCTATAGTTTCAAACAGATCGTTGATCGGAGTAGTATTGAGAGAGTTACATCGAGTTTAAGGTAAGACATCAACTCAGTCTCTATTCCAATACTTAGAGAATTCTGAGTTTTGTTCTAATTGCTTTGTTCGACTTGGCATATTTGGGGTCGTTTTTTGACTAGATCTATGCAAGGAAAGTTAGGTTTTCGTTGGATTTAGGTAAAGGGAACATTCAAGAACGCAACAGAACAACCGGACCTTCGAATCTAGGTAAGATCTTATTTGTAATGTCGTTGCTTGGTTAGCCAAAATCATCTGTCTTGGTTGACTGATGAACCCTAGTTCTGTTTGGTTGCTTGTATGTGAAGATTTCTACTGTGAAAGTTGTTGAGTTTGCTTGTGGCTGTGTTTTTGAATCTGTCACCGGCCAATCTAGGTGAAGATATGATCTGCGAGACTTTTAGTTTTAATTTAATATTAGACTTGTTTATTTTAGAAATTAAAAATATTTAATTATAACATTTTAATCATATATTAAATTTTATATAACTCATAGATAATATTATAGGGATTTTGTTAATATTTGAAAATAGGATATTGTTTGAATTATTATATAATATATAAATAATTAAAATATGTATTTGTTGAGGAATTTCGAAAGAGGTGACATATTTGATGTTGTGATGAAAATAAAATAGATAAAGAATGATTAAGTGACGTGTCTTTTAAAAAGTGTGACGCGTAGGAATTGAGCTACGGACCGACAATCCCCGTGGAAAAGAGACAATTGTCTTGAGTAAGCCGACGGGACCGCTTCAGCCCAAAAACCGCTGACGAGGTAGGGAGGATTGAGTTACGGACCATGGTCTCCCAACCGAGGGGCTCTGAAGCCATCATGGAGTATGGTTGAGCCAATGTGTGCGACGTTGGCTGCTACTGGCAGACTAACCTGATTGGTACAACTTGTTGAAATACACAAGTTGCACATGATTGCTTTATATGCTTAGGATAAACAATGTTGAGTATTAAGTTAGAGCTTTGAGTCTCAGTGGGCAGAAGTGATCTCCTCACTGAGTATTTATACTCACCCCCTCATTTTTTTCCTTTTTCCAGATCAAATCTAGGATCGTGAGTAGCTGCCGAGTCTCCCTTTTTCAGTTAGGTTATTTTTTTCAGTTATTTATTTTGTAAGACATTTTCTTCGTTATTTTCTTTATTTTAATGATTTTTATTCGAGAGATTTTATGTAAGATTTTGGGACCATCTTAGTTAATAAATAAGGATTGAATGTTTTGGCACAAAGTGACACGTGTGTCAAAGAGTTGGGAGACGGGTGTTACAATTCTTCTCCCCCTTTCGATTGACCTTGTAGTCATATTCAATAGGTGACTGAGTTGGTTTACATCCTATCATTCCTGTTTCACCAAAAAAATCAAGAGTGTAATTTCTTTGAGAAAGAAATAAGCTCTTTTATATCAAAAATAGAATTGAGATAGGATTTACTGGATGCAATACCTTCATTATCGTCTCCGGAGATAATAAAGTCATCCACATAAATCAAGACAACTACTATGACGTTCGAATCTTAAGAGTGAAGAGTGTGTGATCCACCTCAAATTTCTGGAAGCCTCAGTCTTACAGAGTATGACTAAGCTTGTGGTATCAAGCTCTTGGTGTTTGCATTAAGCCATAGATCGCCTTCCTTAGCCTTAACACCTTACCGGGAGTAAGTCTTGATTTAAGACCAGGCGGAGGAGTCATGTAGACTTCCTCATCAAGTTCTCCTTGAAGGAATGCATTCTTGACATCTATCTGCCAAATAATCCAAAGATACGTTATTGGTTAAAGAAAGTAAGACCTTTACCGTGTGAAGCTTGGCAACTGGAGGAAAGGTGTAGCTATTGTCCACTCCGTATGTTCGTGGAAATTCACAAGAAACGAGCCGAGCTTTGTGCCGTTCAATGTCTCCATTACTCTTGTACTTGATGGTCAATTCCCACTTGGAGGTCATGACTCTCTTTCCCGGTGGTAAGTCCGCCTCGTCCCATGTGTGGTTCTGATCCATTGCATCTGCCTCATCTCCCACCACATCAAGCCATTATTTAATTTCTTTCGCCTCATCAAAGCTTTGTGGTACCTGATTCATTTCAATATTTCCAAGAAAAGCTTTAAACTCGGAAGGTAAGAAGTCAATCGAAAATACTGTTTGTACCATATGTTCAACTGGAAGTAGATCCTAGTGTTCTTCCAATTAGAATAATATTTTCGATACAGGCACTCCTTGCAAAGGTTGAGTAGGGACGAAAGAGCTTGACTCTTGAGTGGCCTCGTTCTATCGGTCGGATCGGTGATCCGGTTGCGGTTTGGTGGTCAGATCACTGGTTGTTAGTTGGGTCGCAGATTGCTGGTCTCTTGTTGGATCTCGGATCGTTGGTTGCGTCGCATGTCTGGATTGTCTGTCTATCCCAGTTGAACATTTGAATCGTTGGAATGACTCACCTAGATCGAAGATGTTTCGTCCAGATAGCTCGTTTGGATCGCATGTCAGGATGGACTCTAAGGTTAATTGAAATCTGACCCTCCTCGTTTATTTTCATTGTCCAGATCGCTCGCCACCTGTCAATCTGTTACCATTCTGGGAGGACTCGAACCACAAGTTTTGGAGTTTGTGTCAAGTTTCTGCGGATCATTTGGTCCTGTTTGGACTCCCAAGTGGTCAAGAAGAAATTTTAGGCTTGCGGCTCGATTCAGAGACGGCTCAGACAAGTCTTGCAATTGGTCCCGATTCCTATCGCCGCAAAAACCATGATCTTTGAAGAACTTTATGTCCCGAGACACAAAGACCCTTCTTGTTTTAGAATTGAAGAACTTGTAACTCTTTCGAGTGGATTAGTTGTCTTTGAAAGTTTTTGAAAGCATCAAAGACTCTATCTTTAGATGACATTAATGTTACCCAAGTATACTTAAACTTCTCATCAATGTATGTGACAAAGTATTTATGATTATCCCTAGATGAGCAAGGTGATGTCCACACATCTGAGTGCATTAAATCAAAACAATTTTCATATAAAGTAGATGAAGTCGGATAAACCGATTTGCAATATTTACCGAGAAAACAAACTTCACATTTAAGATTTTCAAAAGAAACACTAAGTTACATAAGTTACAATGCACAAGAATGAGGGTGACCTAGCCTAGCATGCCAAACATTACTACTCAAGCTACCCACAGCCGAGTTCGAAACAACCGAATCCTTAAGGTCTTCAAGGACATAAAGTCCATCTTTGACACTCTCTTTTCCAAGCAATTCTCCGGTCTCAATATCCTGAAACTTAACATCATTAGGACCAAACCTCACATAGCATTCAAGATCATTAGTGATTTTATAACCGATAAAAGATTAGAGGTAAAATCCAGTAAATAGAAGGTCTTAGACTTTTTATCGAAGAGGTCTAGATTCCCTACACCACTAACCGATACCTTATTGCCATTTGCTATAATCACACTCCTACTAGCCAGTTTAACATCGCTAATAAGGGTTTTATTGCTTATCATATGGTGAGAAGCACCTGAATCAACCACAAATGGCTTATGAAAGTTATGAGAGTATAAAGAGATACTGGAGTGATTTGAGGGTGTTGAGTAAAGCCTCTAGGACAGCCTTCTTGAGAGTCTCTCCTTGAAAAGAGGAGGAAGCCGCATACATTATCTCAAATTTCCTTGGAGATGCTAACTGTGTTGAAGTTGAGTCATTCGAAGCTTCTTGTACCACATTCCTACGGAATTCCTTGTACCACGTGAACACAAATATGCTAGTTGGTTTCCATAGCTATTGGATGAAGACTTGAAAAAGCTGCAAACTTTCTCTTAACACTTAAGAAAACCGAGACTTTCCTTCACCAGAAAGTTTAAGTGTCATGAACCTTATCTTGGCCCGTTCTTCACTTCTTGTCAAACCAAAGATTCTCGACCTGTACAACCTCGTGGGATAACTCAGCCGGCGTCTTGGATATGGATAGGTGTGGTCGGGTGACGATTCTTGACTAATACTTTCTTGTGGCATAAAAGATTAGGTCATATTTCGAATGAAAGAATTATAAGGTTGGTAAAGAATGAAATACTTCCTCCATTAGATTTTAGTGACCTAAATGTGTGTCCAGAATGTATTAAAGGAAAGCAGACTAAACATATAATAAAGAAACCAGCCATAAGAAGTACTTAACTTCTTGAGTTAATACACATCGATATATGTGGTTCATTTGATAATCCATCTTAGAGTGGTGAAAAGTACTTTATCACCTTTATTGATGATTATTCATGTTATGATTATACTTATTTACTGCATGAAAAGTCTAAGTCAGTGGATGTCCTAGATGTATTCATTGATGGCGTAGAAAGACAATAAGAAATAAAAGTAAAAGTAGTGAGATTTAATAGAGGTGGTGAGTTGTATGGAAAGTTCAATGAAAGTGGACAATGTCCTGGTCCATTTGCAAAGTTACTTGAAAGTACATGCATTTGGGCGCAATACACAATGCTTGATTCACCTCAGCTTAATGGTATAGCTGAAAGGCGAAACTATACTCTAATGGATATGGTTTATAAGTATTTTAAGTACTTGCTCCTTACCCCTTTCTTTATGGATATATGCATTGAAGTCTGCAGTGTGCTGAACCGGGTTCTTAGTAAAGCAATATTGGTTTTGGTGATAAAAAACAAGAGCCTTTGGCCGGAGAAGCATAAAAAAAAGAGAGAAAGTTTAAGAATGAAAAAGAATAGGTAAGAATCATTTTCTCATTAAGGAAACATATCTGAAACAAAGTCTAGGTTCATTGTATTTAACTCCAACGTCCATAAAGCATGAAGAAAATGCTTTATGCTTTTGCGGTACAAGAGGATAAGCCTTATGCATAGGCTTGTGCTTATCCTTTCAACTGTCATGACACTACCTTTAGGGTTTATGGGCCTGAACCAAAGCTTCATTCCTTCTCTTATTGAATCTATAACACGCGACCTCACTAAGATGTGTACGGACGGCATTCGGCCTAAACTATGTACAACCTTGTGTCATGGTACAAATAAGTCATTCGGCCTCTTGGAAAGGTGTACATGTGGTAGAGTAAGGATATTTGACTAATAATCCACCTCAAGATAAGCCACAAGGAACGAAGGTTTAGTTTGGAAACCTGAACTCCTTAACTCATTAATAACCTGAATAAGAAAAACCACATGGGACAAAACCTCACTGTGGAAAAAAGAGTATGCAAACCGCGGGTTAGGAGACATGAAGTCAAGGGTGGTGGAGACTCACAAGTCAAACCTTGCTATAGATGTTATGAAAAACCTTGGTACTTGCAGTTTTATTGAAAATATCCGCCAAGTGATCTCCACTTGGTATGAAACATGGAAAACCACTCATTCCCTTATGCGTTCTCAGACTTTGTGGCAGTCCACTTCAACATGTTGGCTGTATTTGTGAAAGACCGGGTTGAATGCAATGTAGATCGCGGCTTGGTTGTCATAATGCATAGTGATGAGTTGTTTTACCTCACAACCTAGATAATTCAGAAGAGCTTTCAACCAAACCAACTCATCCGTAAGCCTTCTCAGAGCTTTATATTCTTTATCCGCACTTGAACAAGCCATAACCTTTTGATTCTTGGTTTTCCACGTCACTAGGTTCCTTAAATGATTGTGCAATAACCCGTTGTTGATGTGAGGTCATTCCTATCTCTGGCCCAATCCGCATTACAATATCCCATAATGTCTAAGCTCTTGTTCTTGTCCATCCAAACACTTTGTCCGACGGTCTCCTTCAACTACTTAAGGATCCGTTCAACCATGGTCCAATGGTGCTTTGTTAGAGCTTGCATATGTTGGCTTACTGATACTACGAGTTTTAACCATATATCCTACTGCAAGTGCACAACAAACGTAATAGTACTTAGGGGTCGAATTCCTCAGAGAACCAAGTTACACTCTCAATTTCTATTGAATCGCAAGCTATATGAATCGAATGAGGGACGTGAATTCTAAAAACTTTAATGTGAATGTAATCAAATAACTAAAGTAATCGGATGTTGGGTATTCATTCGGGAGTTAGAATTCTTGTCAGGGAAACTATTCAAGAACTACTCTAATATTATCTCGGCTTGAACATAAATAAAGGTAAATCAACTCTCGTTGAATCTACTCCTCTATTAATAACCTAAAGGTCCTAACTCTCGTTGGTTTCAGATTACAGATACGCTTTATTGTTTAGGTTCAATTACCCACAATCCAACCTAGCTTTAACTCTCGTTGGTGATGAAGAAATTGCTCTTCTAATCTAGTTATAGTTCTTAACAATCTTCTGGAAAGTTAACAACCTAAAATCATCGACTAGGTGATCAAGCTAATATATGCATTAGACTCAAGTATTAGAAGGAGAATCATCTATTCATCAATCTTATTTGTTCCCCAACAGTGAATTCTAAAACCCTAGAATCCCTAAATCCGCTCTAAAATCTACTGAGACATAAAACAACAAATTAAGCAAGTCATGATGAACTGAAACTGAAATTGCATTAACAAAAATAAAGAGGATTCATAAATTCTTCTCAAGTATGAAGAGATCTTCTTCCTAGCTTACAAACTCTTAAAACTATGTAAAATTTGTTTTCTCTCAACTCCAAGACGGCTCTCAAATAAAAATAGGAAAAGAGTATTTATAGGGCCCAAAACATGAGCTAAAAATCGCAAAATTAGGTTTCTACGAAAGGCTTTGATCGATCGATCCCTGGTTGATCGATAGATCTTTTGGATGATGAATCGATCTTCTCAGAAACCAAGTCATTCTTCAGATCGTGCGCATAATCCTTTCAGATTATTGATCGATCGATCCTTGGTAGATCGATCGGTCCTTCCTTTCGTGGAGAATGCCAGAAAATGCTATAAACCTCTCCATAGTCCACCTTGAAACATGATTCTAAATCTGAACGTTTTTGACCTGAAATATCAATAAAACATAGATGAATTTCCCAAATATAACCGTAATAATGAGCTCAAAAACGACAAAATATGAGGAACATCAATTTCCCTAGACTTAGCTTCTTGCTTGTCTTCAAGCAAAGAAAGAAAGACTGTAGGAAGATCACATCTCATCAGATAAATGACTCTCTCGAGATCCTGCACATCAAGTCCAAAGTGATGACAAGAATACGACTTATCAAAATCGAGACCACCTTGTACTTCCCCTGGACTTAGCAAACATAAAAATCTCGTGTCACAACTCAAAACAAACAATCAAAATTCTCATTCTGACTCCCTAATAAATCTAAGTGCAGTCTCATTCGAGGGAATATCGATCAAAAGGCTAAGAGTTCCTACTTCTACTCTTTAGACTACCTTCAGTCTGATTCCATCTCTCTCTTTTCATAAGACCAATTCTTACCAAGAAGTTGCTTCATTGGAGTTTTCCTTCAGTAAGCTAATTAATAAAGTGAAAAAGGTCACATCATTGAATGTATCCTCAGAGACGTCTAATTCACTCTAAAAATTCGCAACGTCATTGAAAAACTTTTACCCTAGGCTAACTTAATGCAAAAATTTATATCGACCATTAGAATTTTTGGCTCAAAATGCGTGAACATGGTGAAGAGAGATACATAACAAAACTTACAAGGAACATCTTTCTTTGAGTAAAGAGAAGGAACATACCTGATGTATTACCAATTCCTTTGACGAGAGGATTAATACGGTTAGGTGTGAAATCAACATGAAATCCCCTGAAAGTTGAGATGAGTGTGCTCTGAAACTGAGTGTTGCTTTGTCTCTAGGTTTGCCAATAGTCTAATCTATTCCTGACAAATGCAAAACAAGTGATACTAAGTTCAGGATAATGCTAAGGAAATAGAAACTCAAATAATCTGATGTCAGTCTCAAAAGCTCAAAAATACAAAAATAAAAGAAGGAAATAGTCTGAAAAATCTAGAATGAAAAGAAACAAAACACACAAAATGCGTTAGTCAATAAGTGTTCTCCCTCATACTTACTTTACACTGTCCCGGTGTAAAAATAAACCAAAAGGAATACATAAAAACGCATAAGAAATAAAAGTAAGCAAAAAGAAATAATCTTAAAGAAATGAAGATAAACTGAAGCAAATGTTGGAAGTAGCGAAGGAGCTACTTAGGGCTCTCGCTGTAGCGGTCGCCTGGTGCTCTGTGGCGGTGAGGAACACGGTAATCTACTGTCTGATCATCATCAACCGATGTCGAGCAACATACGGTCAGCGAGTAGGTGCGGTAGGCATGGAGGCATGCTCATCACGATCGGCTGTATGTGCACTCATACAATGGGGCGCTGGGATCCTCCTCAAAGCATTCCAGATTGTCCGCTGGATCGACCTCTTCCTCCTCTCGTTCTCAACCTGCCACTCTTTGAACTGCCGATCCGTGAAGTCCAGCGAGTAATGAGACAATCCGAGTTCCTCCTCAGAAAACTCGGGAAGCAGAAAGCTAGAAGGTTGAGCAGCTGATGCTGGAGGTACGAACTGAGTGGAGGTGGAAGCTCCAGCTCTCCTATATCGAGCACGCGGTGCAATCTCCTTCTCCTTGAGCTTACCGGACATCTCGGAATGCGACAAATCATGTCGGAACTGCACGTTCTCTCTGCAGCTTACCGAAGTGATGTGAGGAGCTGGGAGGGTGACGTACATCATCTGCGGTGGATCATCAAAAAAGGTCCACTACTTCCTCTCCAGAAGGTACCCAAATCTTGCCAAGGCAGCTGTATCGATCAGATCGATCATCTGAACAACCTCTGTCTGCCCGAGGTCTATCCCATGGTGCATGAAGATTGGTGCCAGGAGAGTACCAATTGGCTCAACCACTCCCTTTCTTTGGTCACCCCTGTATCTGCGCCTTATCAGCTCGTTGGCAAAAAGATAGCCCCAGTTGATGTTCAAAGGAGGTCTTGCAGCGAGAGTAGGATCGTGGTATAGATTTGGTACCATAAGAGAGATGGCGTCGTGCAAATACTCTAGCTGAGATTTGGTCACACTGCCTGACTCCTCCTTTGCCAGAATTTTCAACCCGATGTGCTTGGCGACTATCCTAATGGCCGGATTCCTGATGTGAGTGAGCTTTGAGGCCTTACCCTGATACCCGTGACCTGACAACACATACCACAATTCATTCTTCGGAGGAGAGTTCTTTGACGGTTTCTGCCCAACTACATACTCATCAAAATCGTGAATCTGGCACAGCTCCTGAATCGTGATCGTGTAGAGGGCTCCTCTATACCGATATGTCAGGTAGTGTGCATAGATTGGACTGTGGGGATCAGCGCATGCTTGTAGGTCACATGTCGCCAAGAACTGCCGGACGACCTCTGGATACAGCGGATAGGCCTCAAAGCAGAACTTGGTCAGACCAAGATTGTCCAACAGCCGAACAACATCTTCTAGAACACCTATCGTATCTACTGTCTCGTGGCAAAGGAACTTTATTTTGATCATATCCTTGTACGCTATTGTATTTCTGACAAGGGCGGGGACATGCCTGTTAGCCACACTATCCACAAAGTACATCTGTTCCGGTCTCGGCCACGGCAAACATTCACCAAGTTGACCTCGTCCATGCATATCGTCGTACTATCGCGATAACTGACCGGCTGCAGATTTGAAGATGCCTGAACCTTCTTTGTAGGTTTCCTAGGATTGAAGGTTGATGTGCGAACCATCTACAAAGGAAGAACAGAGACACAAAAAAAATAAGTTTGTGATCATGAAAATTCACAAGTGGTTCGATTGATTATCTAACTAAACAATATCAACATCCAGCAATGCATCAATCGAACTACAACAAATCAAAATCAAGCCTAAAAGTTTTGAAATTCCCCTAGAAATTCTCCTTCAACCTAGCAAGCAATCTCTAATCAAATTTCAACAATCCAAGCAGAAAGAGGGAGTCGAATCTATGTAAGAATGAGGCACATGCGTCAGTTAATCAATGAGAATCAACAAGAAAACAAGTTTCCCTTTTACCCAATTCAACATCCAAATCAGACCAAAAATTTGAGTTTAGAGGACATATCTTTGCTAATCGGAGTTATAAACCATAAAATCAGATAGAAGACAAGATAATAAGCGGATTAGGCTTTTGAATCGTCGAAAACGGATGAAACACATGAGAGAAATTGAGTTTTTAAAATTTTTGCAATAGGGTTTTCGCGAATTGTAACTATTCTGCGCATTTAAGAAGACGAACCTGGGTCAGGGATCGATCGATCCCAGTGTTGATCGATCGATCTATGCTCTTGCGAGCATAAAATGATCGATCCTTACCTACTCGGTCGAGTAATGGATAGTGCGCAAATTCTTCTTAAACTACTCGATCGATCTTTCTTTCTTCATGTCGTGCTCTGGATCGTGCGGTGTTCCTGCTCGATCGATCCATGCTTTTCATGTCGTGCAATGAATCGTGCGTTCTTCTTGCTCGATTGATCATGTGCGCTTGGTCATGCAATGGATCGTGCGCTACTCCTGATCGATCGATTCTTTTGTGCTCGGTCTTGCTTTTATTCGTGTGCAACCTATTGTGTGCGTTTGATCGATTGATCATTGGTAGATCGATCGATCTTTGCCTTCGAGAGCTTCCTACTTTTGAACAAAAACACAAAAACAAAAACGAAATCAAACTAAAAGGAAAAACGAAAAAAACAAACTAACTAATAGTGGGTTGCCTCCCACTCATCGCTTTTTTACAGTCATTAGCTTGACTCGGACGCCATTCATACGGCGGAACTGCTTAAGTGAGGTTTGCTCAGTCCTTGGACACTGATCTCTTCAATGATGAATTTTTTCAACTGTTCATTTTTCTTATGTATTGTCCTTCTAGGATGCATCCAGCAATGCAACAATTCCATCGCGGTCTATTTCCTTGACCGTGTAGACTCCACCAGTATCAATGTTAGGACTACCTACAAAAATTTTGATAACAAGACCGTTAACATCGTAGTTGCAGAATTTGTCAAGACGATAAAGGATACAAGTGTTTTAATGTTCAGCCGAGTCCCTCTCGTGTTCGCGGAACAACTCATACTGCTCGTCACAGTCACTGTCTTCTTCATCATCTTGAATAATCCCACAGAAACGACTCGAAGAAGCTCGAATAGGATATGAAACGTCCTTGTATGGAACGTGTAATCCGACCCTCTACTTCAGGTGCTGCAGCTGTTGTGTCATCCACGATCATATCATCCTCTCTCTCTTGAAAGTGATTTGTCCTCAAATCTGTATCTGCAACATAAGGAAGTAAATCAGAAACATTGAACGAATTTGATATGTTATATTTACCTTGGAGATCGATCTTGTAAGCATTGTTGTTGATCCTCTAGATGACTTCAAATGGACCATCAACTCGTGGCAGTAGCTTGCTCTTCCTCTCTTCTGGAAATCGGTCTTTCCTGAGATGAATCCAGACCAAATCTCCTTCTTCAAATATCAGCTCCTTTTTTCCTTTGTTGGCGTGCTTCTTGTACTGCTCTATCTTCTTCTCTATGTTCGCCTTGGCTTTGGCGTGAATTCTCCTGACTTGTTCAGCCTTTGCTTTTCCATCTGCACTACATTTCACACTCAAAGGCAATGAAATCAAGTCTAGAGGGGATTGTGGGTTAAAGCCGTAAACAATCTCAAAGGGAGAAAAGAGAGTGGCATAATGCTTAGCATGATTGTAAGCAAACTCTACATGTGGTAGACACTCTTCCCATGACTTGATGTTGCTCTTCACCAACGTCCTTAGAAGTGTTGACAACGTTCTGTTCACTACTTCTGTCTGTCCATCAGTCTGAGGATGGCATGATGTTGAAAACGTCAATCTAGTCCCTATCTTAGCCCATAGTGTGCGCCAGAAATGCCCTAAGAATTTGGTGTCTCGAACTGAAACTATCACTTGAGGCATTCCATGCAATCTCACAACTTCCCTGAAAAACAGATTAGCTACACAAACAACATCATCTGTTTTGTGGCTAGCTATAAAGTGAGCCATCTTGCTAAGCCTGTCAACAACCACAAAAATAGAATCTCTACCATTTCTGGTTCGAGGTAAGCTAAGTACAAAGTCCATAGATAAATGAGTCCAGGGCTGCGAAGGAATAGGAAGAGGTGTGTACAAACCGTGTGGCTGTACCTTACTCTTAGCCATTTTACACGTTTCACACCTAGAACAAACCTGATCGACATCTGTCTTCATGTTTGGCCAATAGAAGTGATCCTGCAGTCCAAGTAGAGTCTTTGTAACTTCAAAATGCCCTGCTAATCCACCTCCATGCGCCTCTCTAACTAGCAGCTCTCTGATTGATCTTCTTGGTATACACAAGCGATTATTGTAGAACAAATAACCATCCTGCTAAAGAATTTATCAGCAGCAAACTTATGGCATTTGCCATAGCTCTCAGTAAAGTCATTGTCAATCTCATACAAGTCTTTAATATGCTCAAAACCAGCCAACTTAGAAGTTAAAGTAGAGACTAAAGTGTACCTTCTTGATAATGCATCTGCAACTACATTATCCTTACCTTTTTTGTACTTAACTATGTATGGAAACGTCTCTATGAACTCCATCCATCTAGCGTGTCTCTTGTTGAGCTTTTGCTGTTCCTTTAAGTGCTTCAACGACTCATGACCTGTATGAATGACGAATTCTTTTGGCCACAAGTAATGCTGCCATGTTTGAAGTGCTCTAACTAATGCATACAGCTCCTTGTCATAAGTTGGGTAGTTGATTGCAGCTCCTCTTAGCTTCTCACTGAAGTAAGCTACTGATTTTCTATACTGCATCAAAACAGCACCAATTCCCACTCCTGAGGCATCACATTCAGTCTCAAATGTTTTCATAAAATCAGGAAGTACTAAGAGTGGAGAATTGATAAGCTTCTCTTTCAAGGCTGAAAACGCCTTTTCTTGAGCTGTTTCCCATCTGTATCCAACGTCCTTCTTAATGACTTCTGTTAGTGGTGCTGCAATGGTGCTGAAGTCCTTGACAAATCTCCTGTAGAAGCCAGCTAATCCATGAAAGCTCCTGACTTCTCCAACGTTTTTAGGTGTTGGCCAATCTCTGATTGCTTTGATCTTCTCATCATCTACTCTAACTCCATCTGCACTAACAACAAAGCCTAAAAAGACAACCTCACTAGAACAGAATAAGCATTTAGAATAATTAGCAAAGAGAGATTGAGAGCGAAGAACATCTAGAACCCTGCGGATATGCTCTAAATGCTCTCCCAAACCTTTGATGTAGATGAGTATATCATGAAAATAGACAACAACAAAAACGCCTATGAAAGGTCTCAAAGTGTGATTCATCAGACGCATAAACATCCTGGGAGCATTGGTGAGACCAAACGGCATAACCAGCCACTCATATAACCCTTGCTTGGTCTTGAATGCAGTCCTTTCCACTCATCTCCTTCTTTCATTCTGATTTGATGATAACCACTCTACAAATCAATCTTGGAGAAGATTGTAGACCCACACAGCTCATCCAACATGTCATCTAGGCGTGGAATTGGGTGCATATACTTCACTGTGATGTTGTTAATGGCTCTGCAATCTATACACATCCTCCATGTTCCATCTTTCTTTGGAACTAGCAACACAGGCACAGCACATGGACTTAAACTCTCTCTGATATGTCCCTTATGCATCAGCTCCTCTACTTGCTTCTGAAGCTCTTTAGTCTCAACTGGATTAGTTCTGTAAGCTGGGTTTGTTTGGCAACACAGAACCAGACACTAAATCAATCTGATGCTCAATACCACGAATTGGAGGCAGTCCCGATGGTATCTCCTCTGGAAAAACGTCCTGATACTCCTCAATAATCTGAATCATCTCATGTGAAGCTCCTCTGATTGTTTAGTACACGCCAATGTCTCCTTGTACACAAACATAAAAGTAGTCATTTCTGGATCAAACAGCTTGTTTAAACTCACTGTGATTAATGTACAATGCGTTTGACACTTTCTCCTTCCCCTTTCTGTTCATATGCATCTGATCCTTGTATATTTCAGCTGGTGTAAGTGGAAGAAGAGTAATTTTTCGTCCCTTGTACTCAAACACCTGCTTGTTTGTATACCCATCATGCATCACACACCTATCATACTGCCATGGTCCTGCCCAACAGAACGTGAGGTAAAGCTCATTGGCACAACATCACACAGCAGCTCATCTTCATACTTCCCAATAGATAGCTGAACCGTAACCTATTGAGAAACTTTAATGGCTCCTTTACTATCCAACCACTGCAGCTGATATGGTCTAGGATGAGAAGTAGTCTTCAGATTAAGCTTCTTTACCATTTCTTCAATGACTGCATTAGTGCAACTCCCTCCATCTACAATCAGTGTACACACCTTTCCCTGAACAACACATCGGGTGTGAAAGAGATTCTCACGTTGATCTCTGTCATCTGGATGAACCTGAATGCTCAATGCTCCGCGTGCAACAAGTAACTCCCCAACTGCTGCAGCTGCTTCTTCCTCCTCCAAATCGTCCTTTACCTCACTTTCTGAACTCTCCTGAGGCATAATCTCTTCTCCTTCTCTCAACAGAAACATCTTCTTGTTAGGACAGTCTCTGGAGTAGTGTCCCATTCCTTGACACTTGAAGCATCTGATATTGCTATTAGAAGTACCACTTCTGGTTTTAAGCTCTGTTTTGACCTCTTCTTTCAATACAAAGGCTGCAGGTCTGTTATCTTTGATTGGAGCTGATTTGGTGAATTCTTTTGGCTTAGGGATACTAGAAGTGAAAGTATATCTGCCAATTCTCCTCTTAAGTTGCGCCTCTATCAACTCAGCTTTGTGCACCATTTCCTGCACATCTTCATAATTCTGCAGCTCTACCTTATCTTGCAACTCTCTG
Organism: Lepidium sativum; assembly: GCA_023374145.1. Classification (NCBI taxonomy): domain Eukaryota; kingdom Viridiplantae; phylum Streptophyta; class Magnoliopsida; order Brassicales; family Brassicaceae; genus Lepidium; species Lepidium sativum. The sequence continues at coordinate 49,885 of JAKUCM010002886.1, read as the reverse complement.
TTCAATCCCCCAAGAAAACGAGACATCACCATATCATCACTTTCCCTCAAATCAGCTCTGATCATAAGTGTCTCCAACTCCTGATACTAATCACGAACTGATCTTGTGCCTTGTACAAGGCGTCTCAACCTGCTAAGCATCTCTCTCTGATAGTGCGCAGGCACAAACTTTCTCCTCATGTGTCTAACAAGTTCTCTCCAAGTGGTGATTGGAGGCTCTCTTTGTCTATCTCTGACGAGTCCCAACTGCTCCCACCACAACAATGCATAGCCATTAAACTCTGAGACTGCAATCTTAACCTTGTTAAGTTCATAAGTTCCCTGCACCAGAAAATTAGACTCCATCTTCCTCTCCCAATCCAAATATGTCTCTGCGTCATTAGTGCCATGAAAAGGAGGGAATTGGATCTTAATGTTGCTCAGCTGCTGTCTCAAAGGATCATACTCACGTGCATTGCTCCTGTTTCTGGGTCTCCTTAACGTTTCACCACTATATTCTGATCTCTCACCTTAACCTGAATGCTCACGATCTGATTCCACATAAATCCTATGTCCAGCAACATAATTATACCGTCTTTGTGGCTGTGAGCTTCTCCTTTGATGACCAACTGTTTCTCTGTCCCTAATTGGTGATTTAAGGCGTCTAACTCTCTGCTGTCTAGAAGAAGAACCCACATGTGCCTTTCCTTTAGCAATCCTGATTGCTTCATTAGGACTAGGGGGCACTGACGATTCTGGGTCTGTAGCACTATGCTCATTCTTTAGCTCTTTGAATCTATTCTCAAATTTGCTATCAAGCTGCTCTAATTGTTGAATGAGTTGAGAAACTATTGCTTGATTGGCTTCTTTTATTTGTTGAGCCATGACTTTGTTTAGAGCTTCCATAGCTTTAGCTGAAAGCTCCATTGTACCTGAAAGAAAGTCAAAACAGCTCACAGTAACTAGTTCTTAGACAAAAGAAAGGAAATTAAAGCCTAAAAAAAACGAAAATCATAATCCTAATAGGAATAGGATTCCTAAACTAATCAGGAATCGAAACCCTAATCCTAATTCAATCAGGAAAATTAAACGTAATCCTAATTCAATTAGGAAAACAAAACCTAATCCTAATTCTAAGAGGAAAACAGGGACTAATCCTAATTCTAATAGGAAAACACGAATGCCTAAGAAATAGGGACAACAAAAACGTTTCTCTAAACCTAAGCAACAAGAACATAACAAAACTAACCCTAAAACAAAGAATAGAAACGAAAAAAAATCAAGAGAAAGAGAGATTAGGGTTAGAGAATTTCTCAGCCTTGGCACAGAGTTGGCTCTGATACCACTTGATAGAAACTCCCTTAGACAACTCTGATGAAGGCTGAAAGTGATCTGATGATAAGAACGTGATTTGATGAGATGAAAACGTGATCTGTTGAGATGGAGATGAAAAACGTGATTGGATGAGATGGATATGGTGGATGGTTCACGTGGATTGGAGAGATGACGATTTGAAGTGATAGAATGGTTAGGTTTTTAGGTGATTAGATGGATTAGGTGAAGAATCTCTTGGCTCACAACGTGATAGGAGATTCAGGCTCTAGGATTTCCAAAACCGTGGCTTGAGAGCATGGAAAACTCAATAAGAAGTTTTTTTCAATGATAATACTCTAAGAAATTTACAGCAAGTTCTGGGGTTTAAATACAACCCTAAAACAGAACAGCATGTAGTTTTTAAACCAAAAAACAACATGTACTTTGAAACTTAAATAAAACAACGAAGCGTTTAAATAAAAACAATGAGGCGTCCCCTAATGGTGCACCTCAAAATCTACTAAGTACAAAACCAGATTGGTTTGTACATTATTCTCCTAATTGTAAGACTCCTAAGTAACTCGCCGTAGCGATTCCATCTGCCTCATTAAAAACCATGAGAAAAAACCAATTGGGACAAAACTCTCTATGGGAAAAAGAGTACAGACTTCCTCACCTAAGTTACCTAGTTATCATTACCAGGAGAAGTCTTCAAGATGGAGATGTTGAAGACTTGTGCAGCTGCTAGCTCGTCAACTCCTTTGGCAATGAGGGAATGAGCTTCCTTGGCCATCTCCTTAGCTCTGGAACGTGTAATCCGACCCTCTACTTCAGGTGCTGCAGCTGTTGTGTCATCCACGATCATATCACAGCTCCTTCTCTTGCCATCTCAACAACCGTAAAATCCGTAGGGATCTTGCAATTCCCAACCAGGATACTGAAGTCAACAAGTCTTCCTTTAGTTACCTTGGAAGATGCATCTCCAAACGAAATAGAGGAGTGATGTTCCTGCATCAGCTCAATACCAAGTTTCTCAATAGTCTCCAAGGAGATAACATTGATACTAGCTCCAGAATCGCATAGGGCATCACTGAAAACCAGCTGTCCAACCCGACATGGTATAGTGAACTCTCCTTGATCTTCTACCTTCTCAAGCTCCTTAGGGTATGTAGCTTGAGGATCGTGTTTACTCTCAACCGAACTCCCTGCTTCAGACTTTACCACATTGCAAGATTCTCTAGGATTCTTCTAAACCTTCCCAGGTAAAGCTCCTTGGGGGCGTCTTGATGTGCATAGAAACTGACTCAAACTTTCCATTCAGGTCATTGTAGATGTTATCCATCTTAGCATTAAGCTCCCTGGTAGTCTTTTGCTGCTCAACAGCGAGTTGCTGAATCATGGCCTTAATTTCTTCGTTCGATGTTCCTGAAGGTGCTGCTAGAGGTTGTTGCTGCATTGGCAGTGGTACGTAAGGTTTGTACGGTCTTTGCTATTACTCCCTCCTGCATTCTGAGCAAACGGGTTCTGATTGCTCCATATCTGGCCTGAGTATTGGACGAATGGCTTTCCCTGAAAAGGTGACCCTTGAGGCAGTGTGGGTGCTGGAAAAGTGACATCCTGAAGGTTCTCAACGTTAGTGCTCCTGTAGGAAAGGTAGTTCAGGTTATGTTCCCTGTTCTGCCAGTTAACATAGTCGACCTCCCTTTGATCTTCAGAACCAGCCGAAGCATCTTGAACCCAAGCCACTTCTCTGCTGTCCTCAACCTGATTCACACTCCTCTGATTACCCTGATTTGCTCGGATCAGGATATCCAACTTCTCAGCAATGTCATCGATCCTCTGAATTTCCACACTGTTTACCTTCCTAGTCCGATCATATTCCGGACAATGACTACCAGAACTTACAGGTAGGTTGTCAATCAGAGTGAAGGCTTCGTCCCTAGTGTTGGTCATGAAGTCCCCATTGCTGGCAGCATTCATGGAATTTTTGTACTCCCACTTGATTCCAATGTAGAAAGTGTTGAAAAGCTGTTCATCCGAGTACCCATGGTGTGGACAATCTCGCTGGTACGCCTTGAAACTTTCCCATGCTTCATTCAAAGATTCCCAAGATCATTGCTGAAACGATGAAATCTTGCTCCTGAGAGCTGCAATCTTGGATTTTGTGTAGAATTGATCAAGAAATGCTGCTCGAACCTGAGCCCACGTGGTGAGTGATCCTGGAGGTAGTGAACGCAACCACCTGGAAGCTCTATCTGAGAGTGAGTGATGGAAGAGCTTACACTTCACATAATCAGCAGGTACACCATTAGAGCTAGTGGTCCCACATATGTCTTCGAAGATCTCTATGAGATCCATAGGATTCTCTCCTGGAAGTCCATTGAATCCATACTGCTTGACTAACCCAATGACCTGAGGTTTGATCTCATAATCATTCCTCTCAATAACAGGAGGTTGGATAGCATAGCGATTTCGATAATGAGTGTGTGGAGTGTCCATGTCGCCTATCGCTTTGCGTTGGGCAGACTCTCGTACTCTTCTAATCTCAACCAACTGTCTCTGCAACTGCTGCACTATTGTGGTCATGTCCTGCGGATCCTGTGCTTGATTTCTTGGAGGATTCATATTTCTGGCTCTTCGGTTTTCTCTTTCAACTCTCGCAAGTTCCTGATTATCTAAGTTGAATAGGTGTTATGAACCTTGACTTCTGGTCATACACCTGGAAAAGAACAAAAAAACAAAAAGAAAAACGTAAGTAACGATATAGACTTGAAACTGTAAACAGAAAATCGAAAGGAAACTGTTGGTTTCCCGGCAACGTCGCCAAAACTTGATACTACGAGTTTTAACCCTATATCCTACTACAAGTGCACAACAAACGTAATAGTACTTAGGGGTTGAATTCCTAAGAGAACCAAGTTACACTCTCAATTTCTATTGAATCCCAAGCTATATCAATCGAATGAGGGAAGTGAATTCTAACAACTTTAATGTGAATGTAATCAAATAACTAAAGTAATCGGGTGTTGGGTATTCATTCGGGAGTTACAATTCTTGTCAGGGAAACTATTCAGGAACTACTCTGATCTTATTCTCGGCTTGAACATAAATAAAGGTAAATCAACTCTCGTTGAATCTACCCCTCTATTAATAACCCAAAAGTCCTAACTCTAGTTGGTTTCATATTACAGATATGCTTTATTGTTTATGTTAAATTACCCACAATCCAACCTAGCATCAACTCTCGTTGGTAGTTAAGAAATTTCTCTTCTAATCTAGTTCTAGTTCTTAGCAATCTTCTGGAAAGTTAACAACCTAAAATCATCGACTAGGTGATCAGGCTAATATATGCATTAGACTCAAGTATTAGAAGGAGAATCATCTATTCATTAATCGTATTTGTTCCCCAACAGTGAATTCTAAAACCCTACAATCCCTAGATCCGATCTAAGATTTACTCAGACATAGGACAACAAATTAGGCAAGTCATGATGAACTGAAACTGATATTGCATTAAGAAAATTAAAGAGGATTCAAAAATTCTTCTCAAGTATGAAGAAATCTTCTTCCTAGCTTAGAAACTCTTAACACCCTGTAAAATTCGTTTTCTCTCAACTCAAAGACGGCTCTCAAATAAAAATAGGAAAAGAGTATTTATAGAGCCCAAAACAAGAGCTCAAAATCGCGAAATTAGGTTTCTACGAAAGGCTTTGATCGATTGATCCCTGGTTGATCGATCGATCTTTTGGATGATGAATTGATCTTCTCAGAAACCAAGTCGTTCTTCAGATCTGCGCATAATCCTTTCAGATCATTGATTGATCGATCCTTGGTAGATCGATTGGTCCTTCCTTTCGTGGAGAATGCCGGAAAATGCTTCAAACCTCTCCAAAGTCCACCTTCAAACATGATTCCAACTCTGAACATTTTTGACCTGAAATCTCAATAAAACATAGATGAATTTCCCAAGTATAACCGTAATAATGAGCTAAAAACCGACAAAATATGAGGAACATCCCTTACCTAATTTACGGCAAAACACAAATCATGTCGAGAGATAGTCAAATAGATCAACTTACTACAAATCCTTGGTATTCAAATGGTTCATCATTCTTCTCCCTCTTTTGATTGACCTTGTGACCGTCCTCAAATGGTGTCTTGGATGGACTACTCCTTTATACATATTTCACCAAGCAAATCAAAAGTATACTTCCGTTGGGAAAGAAGCAAGCCTTCCATAGATCGGCAAATTTCAATTCCTATGAAGTATCTTAGTTCACCAAGATCTTTAATATCAAAAATAGATTAGAGATATGATTTGGTGGCCGTTATGCCTTCCTTATCATCACTAGAGATGATAAGATCATCGACATAAATCAATACCACCATTATACCTTTCAGACCCATTAGGGTAAAGAGAGTGTGAACCGCTTTAGAACTATTAAATAAACATTATCGAAAAGTGAAGCTAAACTTGTGGTACCAAGCTCTTGATGATTGATTCAATTCATAGATCACTTTCCTAAATCTTTGCACCATATCGGGAATGACTTTTGATTGAAGGTTGGGTGGTGGTGTTATATATACTTCTTCGTCAAGTTTGCCTTAAAGGAAAAAATTCTTGATATCCATCTGCCACAAATCCCAAGAGAGTTTCCTAGCCTTAGAGAAGCCTAAGGCGAACTTTAGTAAAAGGGACCCTTTATAATATAAATATAATATAACTAAAAAATAATATTGATAAACCAAAACAAAATAAACAAAAAACAAACGATTAAGACATAATTTTTCTTCTTTCTGTTTCAATAAACTCTTTTACCAAATTCTCATAATCTAAATTTCTAACTAGGCTTTTTCCTATAAATTTGATTGCTAAACCATTTAGTCTTTCTTGTGACATAGTTGATCGCAAATAAGACTTTATCAACTTTAGTTTTGAAAAACTTTTTTCAGCTGAAGCAACCAAAACTGAAATCGTCAACAAAATCTGATAAGCAATCCATGAGTTTGGATAACAGTCTTCTATTCCTTTCAAGTAGTTCAACACTTCGACGGATTTCTTGCATTCCTCTGGCAAAACTTCTTTCAGAACTGTTAGTTCAAAATATAACTCATCTCATATAACATCTTAATGATTTCTATGTTTTAAAAATACTTCAAGATTCGTACAAGATGTCTTCAAGTTATCATCACTTGCTGACTTCGTTTCTCTAAATCAAATAGGAAACCAAAGTTTTGTTCATATTTTTGAAATTTCTCAAACCTTTTCTTAAGAGAATAGAGAGCTTGATCCATGACTTGGTTGAAATAATTTATTCTAAAGCTCTCTTCTGGAGATAAGAGATAATTTATTCTAAGCAATAATTTATCAACTATCTCTGATTCTTCACCAATTTTTTTTTCTTTTGATAACACGTTTTTCATTTGTTGAAAATATGGCTTCAATATCCATTGACTCTGCAATTACTTTAGCATCTGATTTTGCACTCTCAAAACCACTCTCTCTATAATTTTGGAAAAAAAAAACAAGTCCCTTTAACTGGGAAAATGCAACTTCAATGTTCATGTCTTCTGACTGCAAACTCTTGCTTACAGTGTTGACTGCAAACTCTTGGTCATTTAAAAAAGAAAGGGTTGACGAGCTATTTCCACCCTGAAATTTGGATATAACAACTGGTCCACCTAATATTTGGATGTTTGTTTAATTGAACACAAAGTTAGTTTATAAAGTCTAATTACACCTAAAGTATGGTAATGACAATCTAATTCGACCTAATGTATATGTAAGTTGTCTAATTGAACAAATTACGGGTTATGCGTTAGCCAAGTTATGAGTTTCCATTTAACGCAATACATAAATCAATTATAAACCAATTTAAGACCAGATTAATCGCCTTAAGACCCGATTGTAAACTAATCACTGAAGAATTAAAACCCTAAAAAAAATCAAGGTGAGAGAACGACGAAAGTGAAATCGGTGAGGCGAGGGAAAAACAGAAGCGAAATCAGTGAGGTGAGGGAAAAACAGAAGCGAAATCGGTGAGGCGAGGGAAAAGCAACAATTTTCAAAGCAAGAGGCAAGCCGTTCATTCCTATGCTAGAGACGGTAAGGAGATTGGCTTTGGTACGAATAGCATCACGATCTGTTGTGAGTCTTGGCCACAAGGGAGTTTGCACACCATGTACAGAGGACTTTTTAGCATCGGAGCATGAGATTGTAGCAAAATGTTCAATGTTTAAAAGCACCAACGACATATACTAGATGATTAGAGATGGCTGTTCATACCACGTGAATTTAGATAGGAGAACATGCACTTGTAACAAAATTTGACGTATGTGGGATCCCATGTAGTCATTCGTATGCTGCAATCATAAACAGAAGGCTTGAGCCGCAAGATTTTGTTTGCCATTGGTTTCGTACATCCACATGGAGGAGGACATATGAGAATAGACTCATTCCTCTGTGTGGTCCAGCCTTTTGGCTTACAACTAATGGACCAAACGTACAACTGTGGCCACCACATGCAATGTCGGGAAGGAAGAAAGGGAGTGTTATAGAGAAGAGGAAAAAAGGAGTTAAGGAATCTCCTGTCAAGAAAAAACCTAATAAAAGGATTATGCATGTGGGCAACCAGGACTCAACAAACGGTTTCACAAAGAGCCAAACACACATGTTTATAATGTTATTAATTTTAATGTCAATCTATTACATGTAAATACATTATAATATTAATCTGTTTTTCTGTTTTGTAGCCTTCTCAAGAGGAATCAACTCAAGGACAATTAACACAAGGTGAATCAAGTCAGGTAATTTTCATTGCAAGATGAATGTTTTGTAGCCTTTTCAATTGACAATTAACTCGGTTTTTATGTCTTGAATGTTTAAAACATATTAATCAAATCTGATTCAGTTTATTTCCTATCTTCAATTTGTTTGTCACTTTTCTATGTTTATCACCACATGAAGACAACAACATCATAAAAGTCAATTTCATTACCACAACAAGTCATTACATAAGCTCTTCATTTTTCATACATAAGCTCTTAATTCACTAACGCATACAGACATACACAAGCTCTTAGTCATCTTACAAACTTCAAACTGATATAACTTATCATACATATAATAACCAAGACAACTACTATCTTCTTGTACCAAGACATAACATCCATCAATACCAATCACTCAGTCTCCACCTCTATTTGCACCCACTCAGCCTCCAATCGTGTTGTCGTAACTTCTTGAGTAAGATTACCAATTCTGGCATCCAAGATATCAATTTCACGAAGAATTGCTTCATTTATCCACCTAAATATATGCTTGTCACCACTTTGCTATAGAAACAACAAAACACAGTCAGAAATTAGAACATTTACTATTTGAAACACAACTTCAAATCTGTCAAAATTCAATGATATGAGAAGTAAATGAGAACGTACCATAGCAGCTGCAGCATGAGTACATCAAAAGTATTTCCTGTAAGGATTGTCTTTGGATTCTGAGAGTTTCAAGACAATCGCTTCCCCTCACCAACATCTACAAGGAACTCCAACGATATTTCCTCCAGAGAAGGAACTTGATGAACCACTCGAGTTTCATGAGAGATTGCTCATTCTCGATTCATGTTGCAGGTGAAAAATGGAGATTTTAGGTTATGTCGATAATGGAGATTGGGGATTTTTACAGCTTTCGGGTCATATACACATACACATGGATCATACAAATGGGTACACGGCAAGGTTTTGGTCCGGTTATACACACTCTTAACCAATTATGCCCATGGTACCAAACTAACCGACAAAAATGTCGAATTAGATTGTCATTACCATACTTTTGGTGTAATTAGACTTTGTAAACTTTGGGGTAGAAATACCTCGTCAACCGAAAAAGAAAAGAATAAAGCTATAATTGGTTTGTGATGCATGGAAGGGAACTTGTCGTTCAATGATGGGCAACCGCTATGATTTAATCAATTCTAATTTTTATTATGATAATTAAAGGATTAATAAACTTGATATAAATTGCACATTATAGACATTAAACGATTAAATCAACACAACGGCAAATGAAAGAATATAAAATATTTTCTATTATATGTGGTCGATATATTTCTCGGTTTAGTTATAAAATTTAAGTTCATATTAAAATTTGTGGAATCTAATATAAAGGACAATATCGTGATAGATCGGCTTCGATTTAACATACTCTCTTGCCAAATCATATTTATAAAAATCTTCTCTGTTTAAAGGCATATATATGGTAATAATTAAATAAATATATATATATATATATATATCTAACCATATATACATAGACAAAAAAAACCATATATACATATGTAAAGAAAGGGGCAGTTATAAAACCACAACAAAAGGGTTCGTGCTCTTTCTTTTTTGCATTATAAAAGCATAATCAGTTTGGTCATTATAATTATGTCTTGTGTCTAAAAGACGAACGGTTACGTACAAACAAAAATTCACGAACGTAAAACCAACTCCAACAAAGGTTCCTTGTTAGAGCTTTTAATATTAAAATAATGAAAAACTTATAAAAGTAAGAGAGACGAAGAGATTGAATATAATTTAAGTTTCTTATTTAAGAAACCCATTTTGCCATTTGTCAATCTTTGATTGAACATTGCCTTTTAAAAAATTTAAACTGAAATAAAAATGAAAATCTAGTAAAAATTATTAGTATTGTATGGAAGTTTCTTAACCATTGGAGATGCTCTAAGAGATAGAGAAGTTGAGTGTGTAGATTCTTGTCCATCAAAAAGATCGATTAAGGTTTAAAGGCTAAGAACAGCTCCAACAGCAGCTCTTAATGGATTTCTTAGACATTAATAAATTAAAAATGGATAAATTAGTTTAGGACCGTTTCTTAATGGAGAGATTTAAGAAATCTTAAGAGACGCATACGTCAAGTAGGGTTTTCTTATAAAAAAAAATTACGAGTCGCGCATCTCCCGATCTCGAATCAATCTTCTTCGACTTCGATTCTCTTCAGGGTTGTCTCGATCTCGAATCGCTCTAGGATCAGAATTTGTCTTCCACTTTGGTTTCTCTTTGTAATCGCTCTACAACCTCTCATCTACTCTCTACGGATTTTATTCCATCCCCGTTGAATGTCTGACTGTAAGACCCCTCTCGATTTCAATTTCGCTCGTTTGTATCTTATGCTTTAGGGTTTTTGATATGTCAATCTCGCATGATTAGGCTTCTGTTTTGTTTATTATTAGCTCTTATCCTCTGTAATTCTTGGTTTGTGATTATTAGGTGTTCGTGATTTAGCAAATTTCGTATTTACTTGAAGATTTCGTAGTTTTGTCCTGAATCTGATTCTTTGATCGGTTCTCACTAGCCACCATATCCGATACATTATGTCCAATTGTTCGGACAGATTTGTTTATGATTCTTGTCCATTTTAGATTTTAGTTTTGCAGAGATTTAGGATGAACATATGAATATATCTTGAGTTGAGAGATCGTGTTGGTGTAAAATGCTTATGCTCAAGTGAGGAAGTAGAAAAAGTGATCACTGGAGAAGGAGGTCTTTCCAGAATTGAAGGTAAAACATGGCTTCTTCTCTTTACACTCTCCTCTTATCTTTGACTTATTCACCTAAACCCTACATATTTCTTCAATATTCCTTAGTAACCAATATTTCTTGCAATTGCACCGTTTTAGATTTGCTTTCATTTTTCTCTGATATAACGAGATCGTATGCATTATCTCATGGATTCTGCTCTAGTTGAATAGGAATGCTTGGTTCTTTCACTCTTCGCAACAATTATAAACAAGTATGTCTTTTGTTGGTTGATGTGTGCTATAGTAATTATGAATGTACATCTGCATCATTTGCACTGTTTTCCTTAGTGTCTAATTCATCATAGATTATCTATGCACTATAGTAATTATGAATGTACATATGTCTCTCTGTTGTCTCTTCTTACTCACATCTTGTGAGAGACCTGAAGTAGTTTAGATGATGAAGTGCATAATGATCATGCACCTTGGGTTTAGTCCTTAATCGAAAGGGGGGGGAGGGTCTTCTCTAATGATATTATGTGGCTTATTATTTGCTTGCTTCTCTGTTTCTACAGAAATGTTAAGTCTTTGATGCAGTATATGATCCAACCCTAACTTTGTAGATTTGCCGTGGCCTTCCATATCTCTTATTGCCAAAGACTTCATGTAAAGGCTCTTGAACAAAGACCATAGAAAAAGAATGACAGCTGCTCTAGCTTTAGGTTGGTTCTTTACCCAGTAATGTTTAAACTAGACACTGATTGGTGAAATGTAAATCATGAGCATGATTAAACTTGCAGCTCATCCATGGCTTCGAGATGAAAACCATGGGTTGCTTCTGGATTTCTGCATTTACAAATTGGCCAAGTCTTATATTAGTGCATGACCCATATTTCTACTTTATAAATTTTACAATTACATTTTTTAAAAAAAGTTTTAAGAACCCAAGTGGGTTCTAACTATTGGAATTCCAAAAAATTTAGAACTCATCATAGAGTTCTTAACTTATTATTTATATTAAATAAATGTTAAGAACTCCACTTGAGATCCTAATGGTTGGAGATGGTCTAAGGGATTGGAGATGGTCTAAGGGAGAAGAAAGTTCAGGGCCGGATCTTGGTCTGTGCAACAAATGCATTTACATAAGACCCAAAAGCTTTTTAAAAATATTTGGTGTATTTAAGGGTCCAATTTTTTCAGAAACTTTTTGTTTGCTTAGGAAATATGGCATATTTTTCGAAACTGAATAGAGCCCAAATATTTGTAGAGCCGCGCCTGAGAAAATCTATAAGAAGGCTTGAGCTCAATAATGTTTTCAAGCAATGTATCATGGTTAGTCTTTCTTATCCAATAAGAAAATTTTTGATTGTTAAATTAACACAAATTTAGTTAGAGAGTTGGGATTTCATAAATAGAAGTCATAAAGCTGAATTATAACAGCCATTTTCCAGAGAAGTATATATGACTTTTCTTGAAACAAAATCATTAAAAATATGATTAAAAATGATACAGTAATATAGAAATGGTTAGATTTAGTGAATATCTTTTATAGTTTTCATTGAGTTGTCTTCAGTAAAAAACTAAATACATAGTAAAAATGGATGAATCTAAAAATTGTTTACAGCAACCTAACATGGGAGCAGATCCCGACTAAGAATCCCAAAACATGATGGAGCAAACTGATTTGGTTCCCGCAAAAGGTACCCTGTTATTCCTTTATCTCTTGGATGGTTTTGGGAGATCATCGATCCAAAGGAGTTCGAATAAGAGTGTGGGATATAAATTAGATATGTAGGTTATGTAATGACAAAAATGAAGTTAGGGATCATTTCTTATTTGCATGTCCAAATACCTATCTTATTTGGGTAACTTTGAGTGGCGGCTTGCTTGGCAATGCCATCAATCTTTTCAACTTCAAGTCGATATCTCATCTTTGAGATACCCAACCCCGCCATAAATTCAAAGATCCATTTTGAGGTTCGACGAATATAAATTTTAGTCTTATTCTTTTTCAGAATAGTAATTGGTTATTGGTTAACTATTTTCGGGATGTTATTAGTTTACATGTAAATAACTTTTTTTTTAATCAATAAATTTTAAATTTTAACAAAAAATGGATGAATCCAAGAATATTTATCGAAAGCGTAAACAACATAATTAATTAAAAAAAGGAAAAGTTTAAACAACATATATTTAAGTGGAAATATATAGAATTATGTGAATCTTTGTGTAAGAAAATTATCTCCATCAACAATTTTATTTTACAAAGTAGCACGTGCCTAATTAAAAAAAACATTACGTGATAAATTATATATATACTATTAGAGAAGTGAATTTTATTTAAAAAAATGTACATGCAACCATTATATTTAATTTCAACTTGGTTAACTACAAAGTTGCAAATAATATTAACAGTTAGTATTTTATATTTACATAATGTTTTTATATATTTTTACAATGTGGATAAGTAGATCAAATACATACAAAATTAGAATTTTACATTTATATAATATAAATTTTTAATTTAACTTAATATTCTTTTTATTATTACTTAATTTTTTATTTTTAAAAAGATATAATGATCTATTAAATTTTAAAATCATCTAAAAATTAGTTAAAGAAAATATTCGTTTTGATTTTATACTATTTTAAATTTTGAAATAAAAATAACTAAATTTTTTCTTATGTATCATAATTTTTTATAAATTATATTTCTATATGAATAGTATGCTTAAAAAAAAAATTCCTTATTCAAAAGTTTTAAGTTTTATTCAAATAACATGAAACAAATGATATAGGAAAAAACTCTATATTAATTGTTCTAAAAATATATATAAAATAGTCAAACATTTTTTTTAATGTTTTTGTGTTACTAATATATAAAATAATATAAATTTTAAACAATAAAACCAAAAAAGTTATGCCCCACGAACTACTCAAATTTTTTTTTTTTGTCAACATTGGCCACAAATGGTCAGTCCATTAGCCAAGTTCTTGCAAATGCAAACGGGGGATTCGATCCAAGGATGTGCAAGTGCACATGTCTCTTGTGAACTTACCATTTGCTAGTAGGCTAAATGCAACTTGCACTCAATTATTAATTATTATTTGGATTGTGATATGTGTCAAATATTTTCTCTCTTATTTTATTTTATAACATTTAGAGAACTTTTCTTTTTCATTTAAATTAAATAGAAAACAGTTCTACTTTATTTCGCTATCTTAGTGGAAAAACAACTCCATTATTCCACAAATAGTAGAATATTGTAGCTATATCATCTCATTCAATTTATTCATTGCTCATCCTTTTCAATAATTACTAGTTCTACAAGAAACCGTATGTCAATAAAGTTTATCAAAAAAACCATAGGTCAATAAAAGATAATTTAAATCACTAACTACAATACCGAACTTTTATTAAATTAATGATTACGATAATCCAACTAATAATTTGATATTTAAAATTTATTTCTCTTCCATTATATAATAGTATATTTAGAGAAAAAATCAAAGCAAACTTTAAATAATATTAACAAATATTTTATTGTCGACCTAATTATTAGAAAAGTTTACATACAACCAAATTGAAAATGAGTCATTAGAGTTTTCATACTTTTTCTAACTTTAGTGGGATTATCCCGTTTTGAAATTTGAATACATGAGCAGATGACACTAGCAGCCGGACTATGATAAAAGTAGAAGACAAGAAAATTTTAGTTAATGTACACTTGCAATAAAGAAAGACTATTACTAAAGTATCTTTAAATTAATGCAACTTCACATTAAAATATTACAACGAAATTGTGGTGGGGGCTTTTTAGTCTTCACATTAACTGTTCGGAGATGTATCTCCGATTACGAGAGTAAAATAATTTGTTAAAGTTTTTAGACTATATATTTAAAGTTATACATTTTCTTATTAAGTGTTGATTTGTTTATAATACAAAATTAAGTGATTATAAATAGTGATCTCTTATATTCATATGTATTTCATATATAAGTTAATAAAGTTATTTGTGTATAATAATCAATTATGTAAAAAATTATTGGTGAAGTGATTGATATTAAATTAAGATATTTATTTGTATGATTAAAATTCGAATATAGAGTATATAAATAATTAATTAAATTTCAAAAACATACCATGTAATTTGGTGTTTGTGCTTGGAAATGTTAGAAGCGGATTGATATCTTTGAATCACATAATTTGAAATTAAGATTATTTCAAATGATGTCAAACCTACTAATAGAGTAGATTGCTCCTTTTTTCAAAAGATTTTTAAATTATGTAGGCGGTGAACATGAATAGATATTTGCATGACTATAACCTACAAATATTAGAGATAATATCAAGCAATACATGACATTGAATTTGAGTAGTTCATTTAACTTTATTCTTCAAAGTGATTAAATCTTGTCATCAAAGACTAACATGTCAACTCCTATGAACTTCCCGCCTTTTTGACATTACATGTTTCCTAGAAACACAAGAGTCTTGCATAAAAATATAGAGAATTCTGACCAGCTTTCAATTCCGAGAAAGAAAGGTGGGAAGTTTCCATCTTGTTTAATTTAGTGGTAATTTGAGAGAGTTATATTGTAATCAGTGACTATGATCATTTGAAATTATCAAATGATCTACTTAAAAGTGAAGAGGAGTGTGAGGTTATTTTTGTTGAGAGTTAAGAAAATGTAGTAAAGAATTAAGACAAAATAGCGGAGAGTTAAAATTAGTAATATATGTGTTTTCAGTAAGTATGAAAATTATTATCTTGCTTGGGTATATTTGTTTGGGTTGTGAAGAGACAAAAGTATAATAGAAAATATTTTATATGTATTTTTGTACTAGTTGGTATGTAATTTTTCATATTATTGTATTCATATAATGTATATTTTTGTCATATTTTAGTCGTACGATATAATATTGTTTTTTATTATTTTTTTGGTTGTATTTTATCATTAATTTAATTTATTACGATAATATGAATGTGTAATTGTATTTGGAGAATATGAAATGAATGAATAATTTGGATATGAAGTGAATGATTAATTTGAGTTATTTTGTAGTGGTGATTCTAAATTAAAAATGGTATAAATGATTTAAGTTTTTAATTAAAATATAAAGTATTTTTCTAATTACAGTTTTTTTTTTCCAACGATATTAACATTACAGTTTTATATTAGAATTGATGAGGTAATATCACAAGAATAAAATAAGTTTTAATTTTATGTATATACTAAGCCGGAAAAAAAACTAGAATATATGAATTAAAAATGTTTGAATGATAAAATAATATTATAATTATTATGTATAAATATTTATAGTTTATATTAATTTATGGAGTATTAATTTTACCAATTTATTGTGATTTTCAAAGTTAAAATGCCATGGACCCGAGACGCAAATCACCATTTTGCATCGCCGTAATCGTCTTGGGGTTGAGAGGTTAAAAATCCACTTGAATATCCTTAAACTCCATAGAAAGAAGATGTTAATCTTCCTCTGCAAATGTTGAAATCGCTGTAGGTAGAGCGCCTCAAAAGAAACAGCCAGTTCTTCATCACCACTCAGATCTGTTGTCACATAAACCTTGATTTCGTTTGTACTTTTCCTCCAGTCACTTATCACCTTCCGATCCCTACGATGAGAGAAAATGGATTTCAGCTTTGTTGAACTTTGTCAAATCCTGTCTTCCTTCTGCAACGCACCGTTGAAAATGTTAATAAATTGTTTATTAATTTATGGCGATTATTAGTAAAATAATTTATGGTGATTTCCAACGCGATTTCCGGCGATTTTTAAGAAGGCTGTTAGTTTATAATTAAGTTTGTAATATATTAAGTTAGTCACACGTATAAATGGTCGTGATGGTTAGATTAATTATGTATTGTGTCTCTTAGTTAAGAGTTGTGTTACTTCATAAAAACACAATTACCCAAATATCATAAGTTGAAGAGTTGTGATTCTAATTGTGTCCGTTAGATTATTTTATTCTATGTAAAACACTTGTAACTATTATGTAAGAAATATGTTGTGTGATTTCAATAAAATAGATTTTGTTTAATTTCTCTGTCTTTCTTTCATTAGTTCAACGAGTATTTACTTGTGTCTCTTACGACAAGAAAAAGCTTTTGCTTTTAGCATGGTATCAAAAGCCTATTGATTTATGGTCATATTCAAGTCATAAAACAGAAAAAATTCACACAAACAGGAATGGTAACAGAAAAGATCTCCATATCAGATAATTAGATCATTGGAAATCACCTTTAAAATCCCCATAATTGTTTTATTAATAATCGCCATAAATTAATAAACACTTTAAATTAATAAATACTATATTTAATAAGTTTTTTGAAAGAATTAGAACATTAAAACACTTATAATTTAAAAGTTATTTATAAAAACATATCACTAAATTGGTTTGTTTCTGATTTAACTAGGTACATGATGGTAAATTCAAATTTTAACTAGCTTTAATTTAATAATTTAGGTTTGAAAAAGACCATTATTGATCTAATAGTTATTGACAAAAAACACCAAATGTAATATTCATATCTCTCTCTATTTTGTCAGCTAATTATATAATTCGTAAATTAGTATTTACTAATTTATGAATATATTTTATCATTATAAATTAATAAATTTTCTTAGTCAAAATTGACTGTGTTATCATTTTATCATATGCTGTTTTAATTAGTGTTGACCGTACAATGTGATAGTATAAATTATGAATGTTCAAAATAACGTAAAATATAAACAATTGGAATAAATAATAGCTCAATTCATCATGTCTTACACAAGTAATTGTGGAATCAGAAATAAGAAAATATATATTTATAGATACATAAATATAGATAAGCTTTTAGAAACTTAAATAGCTCTAAATATTTTGTACTTTAGTGGTTTAAGGTAAATAATATGTAACAACAAACTGAAAAACGTTTAAAAGAAAATTCTCTAAAGAGAAATGGTCTGAGAGATTCTGATAATGTAAACAAATAATTTGGAATGACGCCAGAGAAACAAAGATCGGCAGACAGATATATAAAATCAATTTTGGATTAAAAAACGTATAAAACAATCTCGAGTTGGTGAAAAGGCACATGCGGCTTCAGTTGCATTTGTCTATGAGATAACCGATAATTGGGGTTTCTGTGCCATTGAATCTATTTTTTCTCGAATACCATTCACACTTATTTTTTCTTCTTCTCTATAATTCATATATAGAAAAAACATACAAATACATATATATATATATATTGTTTAAAGAACTTTAATATAAAAAATCGACAGAACTACAAACTTTTTCAAAATACTATGCCCAAACAAAAAAAACTAATATAAAAATTTTGGTATGATTAGATTAAGATGTATATAAATAAAGATTCTACTAAACTGGTTCTTCGGATATGAAGATCGAATCCACCAAAAAAACTGTAAAAAACTATATGATGACAGAGATTTCTTATAATGAATAAGTATACTTCACAATAAAGATCGAATTATTATATTGGCGAACAAAAATCCAAAAGTCAATTTTGCGTGAAGTTCGGTTAGAAACTTGACTTCAGAAGAAACCGAAGACAAAGTAAATGATAGAAAGAGACGAAAGAAAGCAGTATGATTGATGACTCGATAGAGCCCATTGAACAACCAAATCTCGATCAGATCTTTAAAATACATACAAAGAACGAACCAAACTCAAGATGGAGAAACTGAATTTTGATGAGTATAGTCACCGATCAAAACAAAGAAAGAATGAACAATCAACGAAAGAAACAGATTATAGAGCCCCAATCACATAATTTAGTCTAAACCAAACTAAGCTAACCATCACCTAAAACAAATTTTAAAAACCAACAATTGAAACCGGAACAAGGGAGAAAGAAAAGACCATACCAGAGAAAGTGATTTTTTTGGTGAATCTATCAACGACGACGAAGGCGAGCAGAGAGTAGAGCAGATCTCGGACAAAAAAGCCAGAGAAACACACCATTATTTCCCCACTTGGGAAACTGTTACTATTGATATTACTTCACTATGCTTCGATGAAAGGACTAAGAGGAAGGTGAGCGACGATGGTGCTATGTAAGTTACTGTTCGCTGTTTACGTTACCAAAAATTACGGCGGCGAAGGAGTTATATCTAGGTTTCATTCTTTATCAGTTGGAGCGTTCGAACCAGTTGACATTCACACTCATTCACTTTGTCTTTCACTTTATTTAACACTTTGTAAGTTAGCACAGAATCAATTTCCTCCTGAAAAAAATCATGTGATATTTACATTATAATCTCATTGCTAAAAAATCACAATATTCTAACTAAATACATTCGTGATTCAAGTAAATTATGATCAAATCTTCAAGATGCATTTTCATTTAAAGCTCTAGGAAAGTACTACCATTATCTGCAGTTTTCAAACTAAATATGTACGTGAAACTCCAAAATGCAATTTCATAAGTTGCACCAAATTAAATAAAGATAACAAATATTTTATTACACAATATAACACCATCATTATCAAGGATTTTTTAAGGGTTTCTTAACTTATTTTATTATTAAAAATTTAAGAAACTCTTAAGAAATCCTATGAAAGTTTCTTATTTAAGGAAACTCTTTAATGGGTTTCTTAGCTTATTTTATTATTTTATTATTAAAATACATTTTAACTCACAATTTTCTCATATTATAATCATTTAATAGTATTTAAGAAACTCTAATAAGAACTCTCCCGACTACCAAATACATAATAAAAATGTATTCGTGCGCAGAATTGCAGAATGTCATCAATTACGAATACTTACAACTTTTATGGATCCCGGTGCTTATATGGATCCTAAGAAAGTTTCTCTCGGGTTACCAATGGAGTTCTTCTTTTGGATCGAAACCCATTTCGGGTTTGATCATAATGAGATCACTTTTAGAGATATGGCTTGTTTATTGGCTAAAGGCAGTGACCTTAAAGCTCTCTGGGAATTTCTCATCGCAAGTGTCTGGAAGAGAGAATGGCCAAAATGTAGTCACAAAATGTGTCCGTATAACCTGTCTGATGAAATATTTAGGAGAAGAAGATTTTGTGAAAGAAGCATTAGCTACCTTTTACATGATGAAAGATGAAATAAAGAAGCTAAGTGTAAGAAGAAAAAGAACGGAAGAAAAAGTGTCGTATTTTGCAGAGAGTAAAAGAGGCAGAATTATTGAAGAGGAAAGAGAATCGCAATTACAAAGAAATTGTTATAATTTAGGATTTTTGAAATCGAAAATCCATTGGGTATTCGTTACCTAATAGATATATCTGAAAAAATCCATTTTTTTTATGGTAATATCCAATTTAAATCTACTTATTTTTTCTTATTAAAATAAAATTTTGAACTCTTATTTATTTCTAGGTTTAGGATACCCCATAAATAAAAACTCAATAGTAACATCCTGCACTTTACCATTGAAATACTACAACTTGATTAAAATAATAAATCTGCTCTAAATTTTATTATTATGATTAAGTTCAGATATTATAAGGACCAGAGTCGACAAATATCTCAGATCACGATTGATACCACTTGTTATATTTGAGGCATATCGTTTATCTTTTTCTTTTTGATAAAGGGTTGAGGCATATCGTTTATCAATATATTTTATTTTATTTTATTTTTAGTTATTTTCTGTATCATTTTCTGTAACAATATAGTAGTACGTTTGTACTTCAATTGATCCCTTGACAAAAAAAAAATTGTACTTCAATTTAATGTGCCTGTAAGATAGTTTCAATGAGATAAACTAGGTAAAGTTGCCAGTGTAAGACTTTTTGACTTCCATGCATTGTCCAATATAGCCTTGATGTCATACTAAAATAAAATAAAATTCAGTGCATGAATCCTTTGTCTTATTAGAAGCCTAGACGACTATGATATATTGTAAACTAAAATCTATTCTTCTTCATTTTGTCAATTTTGATTATAATTAAATTTCCTTATATTCTATTACATGAACTCCTCATTTAGTGATTTTTTTTTATCTATACCCACATAAATTTTATGACTAAATCAAAACAATAAAAACAAATCATAAAAGATCATTAGCTATGACCTAGTTAGAAATTATGTAGTAACAAATGTATAACTAGGAGATTTTATCCGTGGCAGTTGTCGTAACTATATATTTGTTACTAGATAATTTATAAATAGATCGTAGCTATTTGATTAATTTTCATAATTAACTTTGTAATAACGTCTCAGCCTTTTTGCTAGGACGTAACTATAAAGTTATTTTGATAACACTCATCTTACATGATAGGGTATATCATCTACTTATTTAATCCATATGTAAAAGTTATATATATATATTGATTCCTTAGTTACATAATGATTACTATAAATGTTGCAATCTTGGTCAAAAATTGAAAATAAGTTTTTGCCGGAAGGAGATCTCTCATTGGAGATGTGAGAACGTGCAGCCAGGTAGGCAAAGAATACTGGAGCTACAGGAAAATGTAGAAGATTATAATGCCGGGACTGTAGTAGATTCTAGGGTCATTGGGGTTGTCTTTTATGAGCTTAAGGCAGCCTATAGGGACAAAGAGGTTTATTAGAGACAGAAGAGTCGTAATAAATGGTTACAAGATCGTGATGAAAACACTAAGTATTTTCATGCCCTGGTGAAACAACGTAGGGTGTGTAACAGGATCAATAGTTTATTGGATAATTGTGGTAATTGGGTTGTTCAGGAACGGGAAATGTTTCAGGAGGCAACGGGCTATTTCAAGGACTTATTTAATACTAATGATTGTTCTCATATCCAATTGGAGGATATTGAGAGACAAGTCTCTGATCTTGATAATCAGCTGCTGACTCGACCAATATCTGAGGCAGAAGTGAAATTAGCATTGTTTTCTATGGACCCTGATAAAGCGCCAGGGCCTGATGGGAAGACAGCTTTGTTTTACCAATATTCTTGGGAAATATTTAAGGAGGATTTAATAGGGTTGGTAAATAATTTTTTACAGTGAGGTGTCTTTGCCAAAGAGTTAAACAAAAGGAGTATTTGCCTTATTCCAAAGAAATCTAAGCCAACTACGATGGTGGATTCCAGGCCAATTAGTTTGTGTAATATAGGGTACAATAATCTCCAAGGTCTTTTGCCTACGGTTGAGAAGGGTGCTCCCTAAACTGGTATCTGAAATACAGTCAACTTTTGTAGCGGGCCGGTTGATATCAGATAATATTATAGCCCAAGAGATATTTCATGCGTTACGATCTTCTCTTGGGATAAATGGTACCCGTATGGCCATAAAAACTGATATGAGTAAAGCTTATGATAGAGTCGAATGGAATTCTATCTTCGCGTTACTCGGTAAGTTAGGGTTTTGTGATCAATGGATAAAGTGTATTATGTTATGCATAACCAGTGTGGAATATTTCATAATCATTAACGGGTGTTCAGGCGGACGGGTAATTCCCGATAGAGGTCTACGACAGGGGGACCCACTGTCCCCGTATTTATTTATACTATGTACAGAGGTCTTAATAGCGAAAGTAAATCGGGCCGTGCAACAGCGCTTGTTGTCTGGTATTACTATAACACGACATAGTCCTGAAATATCACACCTACTATTTTCGGATGATACTCTGTTTTTTTATAAAGCAACCAAACAGGAGACCACAAATATTCTTAATATTCTGTCCGATTATGAGCGATTGTCAGGTGAGAAAATAAACTTTGACAAATCCTCGATCCAATTTGGGAAGAGAGTAGATGCTAGTACTCAAGATATGCTGAAAAACGGGGTGGGAATTGGAAATTTGGGGGGCATGGGGTCATACCTAGGACTTCCTGAGAATATTGGAGGGTCGAAAGCTAGAGTTTTTGCTTTCGTAGCGGATAAGTTGAAGGCACGTGTTGCCAATTGGTCAGCCAAGTTTTTTTTCTAAAGCGGGCAAGGAGATTTAAATTAAGTTTATCCTCACAGCGCTTCCGACGTACGTCATGACACATTTTCAGCTGCCACATGGTATTTTACGCAAAGTGCAGTCTGCAATTACAGATTTTTGGTGGGCCAATTCGGGTTTTTCAGGGGGAATCCACTGAAAGAAATGGAAGGATCTGTGTCGATCCAAGATAGACGGTGGACTAGGGTTTAGGAGTTTAGAGGAGATTAATTATGCCCTTCTTGCTAAACAATTATGGCGGTTGATGGAATGTCCGGATTCCCTCCTGGGAAGGTTCGAGGGAAATACTATTGGGATACATCAATCATGGATGTTAAAATAAAGACATCACCCTCATATGGGTGGCGTAGTATTCTCTCCCACGGCTTTTACTTGCGAAGGGTCTAATTAGGAAGATTGGAGTTGGTAGGCAAACTCAGGTGTGGAAGGATCTTTGGATCCCAGATAAGGTACCACGAGCAGCGCTATGGTCGGATCTTTGTCTATTTTCGGATTTGACAGTCGATCAATTTATCAATCGACAGTCAGGCACTTGGAATGAGGTTCTGGTGCGTCAGTATTTTGATCCTACAGATGTGTTATTGATTTTGGTTATCCGGTTACCACGGTCACCGCGAACATATTATTGGGGTTGGCATTATACAGTAGCTGGGAATACTCGGTGAAGTCGGGGTATAAAGTGGCGTTGGAAATTGACCAGGGTAATGTTGGGCCGACTTTTGAGGATTTCTATAGAGAGTGTTGGCTATTGAAGGGTCCAAATAAATTGAAACACTTCATTTAGCAATCATTAGCAGGGTGTACTGCGGTGTATCATAACCTGGCGAGATAGGGATTTGGAAGGGACTCTGGTTGCCCGCTTTGTGGAGCTGACCTAGTGACAATTACTCATGTTTTTTTTGAATGCCCACCTACGATCCAGGTCTGGGAATTATCAACCATACCTTCGGCCCCAGGAGTGTTCCCGGGTGGTTCATTATGGTACAACATGGACTATTTGTTTAAACGGGTGAGAGAGCAGGCAGGTACCGCAGCTTTCCCATGAATTATTTGGCAACTTTGGAAAGCACGTAATAGATTTTGTTTTTCAAACGAGGATTTAGATTCCAGGGATGTTTTGGCCAGGGCGATTGCTGATTATCAGGAATGGTCTATAGCTAGAAAATGTTCACGGATTTTGCATATTGATGTGCGATCGAGGATGGAGATTTCAAGGGCGCCTTGAATATTCCCTACCACAGCCAATCAAGGGTTCACAGGATACAAATGCTTTGTGGACGCTTCTTGGAAAGCCACCGACCAGTTTACGGGTTTTGGGTGGATCTGCTTTCCAGATTCGTTGGACGGAGTACACACAGGAGCTTTTAGTCGACATCAGTCCCTATCCCCTTCATGCTGAGGTTGACGCCGTTATTTGGGTGCTGGGTGCGCTGGTGATGCTGGGTATTTCCAAGGTGGAGGTCTCGACAGACTCCGAGACGGAAGTGCTCATCTTTCAGCGACCGAAGGAGTGGCCGGCATTCGCACCATACCAGGAGGAATTTCGTTTCCTTCAAGCTTCCTTCGCCATAGTTTCACTGTCATCCATTCCAAGGTATTTGAATCACAAGGCTGAAGTCCTGGTTAGGTCGAGCATGATGGCTGCGCGGCGCTTGGGTGTTGGGTAGGTATCCGAGTGTTCTGTCTTTTGTAGTAATTGTCGTTGTCAAAAAAGAAAAAAAAACGAATGCAACAATATATTTTAAAAACATAATATAAGTTTATAAAGTTTAATTTACTAAGTTAAAATTTAAGTTTAGTAATGCTTTTTTAACTAAATAAATAAAGATAATAAGTAGTACAAAAACTAAGATTCTAATTTCAATATTAATAAACTAGCTAATTAAAATAAATATAAATTAACCAAAAATAAAAAGCTAATTTGATAATATTATAATGATAAATAATATTTTTGAATGTCATATATAGTATTGTGGTTGGAGATGAAATTTTTTTTAATGTCAAAATTAATTAAAATATCATTAAATTTTAATATTAAAATATCATTAAATTTTAATATTAAAATAATATCATGGCTGGAGATATTATATATCAACGGATGGTAAAAATCGTCAACTAGAAAATGATACAAGTGTCGGCGACAATTGGTAAATGTAAATAATATTCTCACTTGACGAAGCTAACGAGTTTCAAATATTATAAAAACGAAACTGTTATAAATTAGTGATTATCTAAAAAATAATATTTTAATATTTTAAATTGTACCGCTATAGGTTTTTACGGACATACTTTTACTATATATATATGTGTGACTCTCCCTGTATTTCACGTATACCATTTTCATAAAGAAGAGCAATAATACACACATATTTATGGTCCACTCTCTTCATCTAATATTATAATATATATCTATATATATATTTTATAATATGTTATTAATATGAGGAGTTTTATTATAATATCAAAAAGTACGACTTAATTTATGTTTTATTTTATACATATATAATGAAAGGATTCTGTTTCCGGATCTGAATATATATATATATATATTATATTTAAAGTTAATTAATATATAATCATAATATTTTTTAAAAAATTATATATTATTATAATACTCAGTTTTTCGTTTTAATAAAAGTGATTTGGTTTCTATACATATTCATGATGCAAATGGCATCTAGCCTAGTGGCAGCTCGTAAGTCTACTTAAGGCAGCGCATTTGCATAACCTGAGATCGAGTCTCCATGCCTACATTATGTAGGAATTTGACTATTGGGCCGGCCAGTTGTGGCCCAACATAATTTGCCGTTGACAAAAAAAAAAAAAAAAACATATTCAGGATAATATGTGTTATCTTTCCTAATTGATTATTCTGAAAAGCTGTACCTCCTCAAATGACATATAATTATATAGTAGACTATATCTTTTCAGATCAATAATTTTAAATATCGAGAAAAAATTTATAAAACGTTTCAGAAGAACGATGAAATAAATTTTGTCCAAAAAAAAAATTGCACAGCTATTATGTTGAATTTTGGCTAAACTCTATATCAATGCCTTTGATATCTTTGGAAATAATTATAAGATGGGCAACTATAACAAAGATGCATTTAAGGAAAAAAATAAACTCTTTGATACCAATGACAAATCAAAAGTGACTTAAAATGAGAAAAGGCATACACCATGACCTGATATAGCCAATTTTGTTGTTGATCTTGAAGATATCAATGAAAATATAAACAAATATAATCTTCTAAATGAAGATAATATGACATAATCATTCTCTATATATTTCTTTTTGCTTATATAATAATTTTTATTTAATATTTAAAATTTTACTTTTAATATATAATCGTATATATTTATAATTAGAAAATGCTTGAATTTGAAAAGGGGATAGATATATTTGTCTAGAAAACAGTGCTACAATACACACAATACTTAAGAATAAAAAAAAAAAAAAATTTCCTTTTTTAATATAATTTTTTGCTGAAAACGTGAATACCTATATCTGGTAATGAAAAAGAATAATGGGCTCTAAAGAGCTAGCTTTTCAATATTAGGAGAACAAAATTTGAAATAAATAATGCATTATATTCTCCCGAATCTTATAGAAACTTATTAAGTTTCAAAGATATACAAAAAATGGATATCATATAGAGAGTATAAATAAAAATGACATTGAATATCTTTGCATTAAATCCACTCTGTAGAGAAAATATTTATTGGAAAAGTGTTAGCTTTATCCTCGAGAATATATTCCACAAAAATAAATGTGACTCAATCATATATTAATGTAAACCAGAAGTTTATATGTACGGTTCAAAATCTGGCATGAACGTTTAGGATATCATGGTTCACTCATGATGAAAAATATTGTGGAAAATTCAAATGACCATTTTTTGAAAAACCATAAGATTTTTCATATGGGAGAATATCTATGTAAATGCTTGTTCTTTTGGAAAACTAATAACTCGGTCATCACCAACCAAAGTTAGAAATGAATCTCAAACATTCTTAGAAAAAACACATGATGATATATGTGGGTCTATCAATCCACAATGCGGGCCATTTAAATTTTTTGTGGTATTAGATGGCTCATCTAGTAGATGGTCACATATGTGTCTATTAAGCACACAAAATATGATTTTCGCAAAATTTATTACCCAAATAATCAAGTTAAAGAGCATGATTTTATGATTCTGATTTTACAATAAAGAATATAAGGCTTAATAACATTGGTGAATTCACTTCACAAACCTTCATGACTATTGTATGCATTGGACATCGATGTGAAACATCCATTCCCGCATATTCACCACGCAAAATGGCATGGCTGAGTCTTTGATTAAACGTCTACAAATTATTGTTAGACTGTTAATGATGAGAATAAGACTCCGAATTTAAATATAGGGTCATGCAGTTTTTTCATGCTGCACCACTCATTCAAATAAGGCCAAATGCATATAATAAATACTCACCATCAGAATTATTGGCCATTAACGAGATATATCTAATTTCCGTGTTTTTGGTGTGCAATTTATGTCCATATAGTGCCACCACAAAGAACAAAAATAAGACCACAAAATAGATAAGGAATATATATCAGGTATACGCCACATAGTATAATTTGGTATATGGAACCAAAAATTGGTGATATGTTTAAGGTATGTTTTGCCGATTGCCATTTTAATGAATATGAATTTCCAGCATTAGGAAGAGGAACTAGAGAATTTCCAAAAGATATTACATGGTGCACATCGTCGTTATTGCACCTTGACTTCCCTCCAAAACAACGTGAACTAGAAGTTCAAAAAATTGTGCACTTACAAAGTATAGCAAACCAGATACCATATGCATCCAATGATAAGAAAAAGGTGAAAAGTCATATATAATTGTTATGAATGTTCCATCAAGAATTATTGTTCTAGAAGAAGCTAATTTTCAATTGAAAAAGGGAGACAGATGGGGTTGAAGGATAAAATCCCAGAAAAAAAGAAATTGGAAGAATTAAATGAAAGTGGTACAGAAGAACCATATACAGAGAAAAGTCCTGAAGAGGATAAGAATATTAAAAATCATGAGATTTCCATCAATTATACCCAAAATGAAAAATTATTGGTTAGAAATGAGATAGAATATGATGATAGGATTTTCTCATCCTCTCTCAATAAAAGAATTTTTTTTGGACTTATTGTCACAACACCCGAACATGTAAAACTCGTAGGGTATAAATGAGTATTTTTGGAAAAAGAAATGAGAAAAATGAGGTAACAAAATATAAAGTCTGACTTGTTTCCCAAGGTTTATTTTAAAGACCGGGAATAGACTATGAAGAGACATATTCTCCGGTAATGAATGCAATTTAATTTAGATTTCTAATTGAGCCTAGCGACATCTAAAATATAGAAATTCATCTAATGGACATTGTGATAACATATCTATATGACTCACTGGATAATGATATATACATGAAAATCCTAGAAGGATTGAGAATGCCTGAGGCATTGAGTTCAAAATCCAAAGAGATATGTTCAATCAAATTACAACGATCACTTTATGGGTTAAGACAATCCAGATGCATGGTGGTATAATTGCTTAAACTAAACATTTTTTGAATAAAGGATATACCAATAGTATTATATATCCTTGTGTATTTATTAACAAACATATATCTGAATTTGTGACTATTGATGTATATGTTGTTGACATGAACATGATTGGAACTCAAAATGAAAATCTTGGCCAAAGAAAATTTTGTCTTTAGCTCTAGATCGAGCAACTCTTCGAAATAGAATTTTTTGTACAATTAGTAAAATTATACGAAAGGATCTTAAGACGCTTTTACATGAATAAAATGACTCATTTGAGTACTGCAACGGTCAATATAATCTCTTAATATTAATAAAGATCCATCCCGACCTTGTGAAGATAAAGAAGAGGTATCAGGCTTTGAAGTACCTTATATGAGTGCTACTGGTAGATTCATGTATCTTGTAAATTGCACAAGACCATATATGACATTTGCTACAAATCTACTTGCAAGATATAGTTCGTCATCTACATGCAGTCAATGGAATTGAATAAAACATATATTCTGCTATCTTCACGGAACAATTGACTTGAGATTATTTTATAAATAGTAACTCTAGTGTTGATTTAGTTGGTTTTGCAAATGTAGGCTATTTATTAAATCCACAAAAAGGCTCGATCGCAAACTAGATATATTTTCATAGTTAAAGGCACTTACAATTCTTGGTGTTCCCAAAAACCAATTCTTGTCGCTACTTTTTCAAATCATGCAAAAACAATTGCATTTCATGAAACATGTAGAGAATGTGTGTGGCTAATATCAATGACTCATCATATACAAGAAGCAAGCAGAGTAACTATAAATAAAGATCCAACAAAATTGTTTGAAGATAATGTTTGCTTGTGTTGCCCAACTCAAAGAAGATTATATCAAAAGCAACCGAACAAAGCATATTCCCCTAAGATTCTTTTTCCTACACCCAAGAACTCGAAAAAATTAAGAAATGGATATCCAATATGTTTGCTCAATGGACAATGCAGTTGATCTGTTTACAAAGATGTTTCCTACTATAATATTCAGAAAACATGTTTACATTTAAATACATTAACTTCAAAATTTATGATATTCATTATTTTAGAATTTTTTTATGATTTTTTATTTTATTAGATTCTTTAACGGTAAAATTTTTGACGAGATAATACATAATATATCTAATTTAAATAATTAAGGAGAATAGTAATTATTTACAAGATAATATTTAATATTTGAACTTCTACCGCCATAGGTTTCTACCGAGATACTTTACTATATATATGTGTGGACTCTCTCTTGTAATTTACTTGTACCCCATTTACATAAAAAATTTTTAATAAAACACATATACTTATGATTCACTCTCTTCATCTAATATTATAATATATATACAGAAACCACTTAAGATTAGGTGTGGACTTTTTATAAAAATTTGCTTTTTACTGTTGACTTGGCCTGTCTTTTTTCACACTGAAAACATCTTAAAACGAATCTCAAACAAATCCTTGAAAATCTGTAATAAAAAGAAAATATGTAGAACTAACTTACAATAATAGAAACTACAGAATAAAACAAAACAAAAATAAAACAGAACTTAATATTTGCAAAAACTTTCTGCCACCAAGTTTTAATTTCTCTCCTACAAGTGGAAAATATTAAAAAAGGATTTTGAAGCTATAGATCAGGGTTTTTTGTTAGCAAAAAATTTTTTACTATTTAAAATTTACTATAATTTTTTAGGATATGTAGTAGTAAGATAGTAACTATATTATTGTCTTCTATTTCCTAAATTTTCAATTTCAATATAATAATATTTTTCTTATCAATAATTAATTGTTAGAACGATAATATCAGATCTATAATTTAATTTAATATGTTTTTAGCGAAACATTATGCATTATAAAAAGTACTAATCAATGTAAATTTGAGCACATGTTTTCTTTTCTAAAAAAGTTTCCGTTTTAGTTACTAAAATATAAGAAAATATAATTATCGTCTACAAAAAGTTGGACATGCTAGTTATTTTTCTAAAGTATATTTATATTTTATTTCTACAAGGAAATGAGTGCTAGAAAAGTATTTTGTCTAGTTACTGTGAGTCATAGTGTTCAGTTTGTGCAATAAGACTCATATAAAGCATGTGCAAATAAAAGGAATCAAAATCTCCATCATGACCTCCACTCGCTCATTTTTTTTCTCTATAAAATGGCATGTACTCCACTCACTTGAAAGGCCAACACAAACAATACTTTCATCACTAATACCAAAGACCAATGTCCAATTCAAACCAACCACTTCTTTCTAAACCAGAGTCTCTTAACAACAAGAGTCTATGCCTTGTCCTTTCCTTTGCAGCTATTCTTGGCTTTGCAGCTTTCTTTACTGTCCAATTCATCTCTAACACAAATGATGTCTGTCCCCGAGACAAATCTGCCATGGAGCACATGACCAACACTCATGCCAAAATCTCTTGTCCGAATTCACGACGTTGGCCCTCTCAAAGGCCAACCGTCATGACTTATTGCACGTGTTCTTGAAGAACTCGGTGTGGCGGCTCGAGAGGATGATGAGCATGGTGAAAGAGGCTAGAACCAGTTCGAACGCTCTGAACGACAAGGTTGGCCTTTCTGACTGCGATGAGATGATGGACGTTTCAAAAGATCGGATAGTAAGTTCCATAAAGGAACTTCGAGGAGGAAACCTTAATCTTGAGTCCTACTCAAACGTTCACACTTGGTTGAGCAGTGTGCTTACAAACTACATGACATGTCAAGAGAGTATTACTGAAGTGTCAATAGACTCTAATTCAAGAGTCAAGTCACAACTCGAAGACTTGGTTTCTAGAGCTAGAGTAGCTCTAGCCATCTTTGTCTCGGTCACGCCAGTCAAAGACGATCTCCAGATGATAGTTTCCAACCACTTCCCATCTTGGCTAACTACTTTCGACAGGAAGCTTTTGGAATCTGCTCCTAAGGTACTAAACAATTCTTTTACTAATAACAACAATGGTTAGGACCATTTTAATCGTATTTGAAAGTCTTCTGTAAATGTTTAATTAAACTTAAAAAACTTATTGAGCAGAAAAATATAGATTGCAGTTTATATGAATATATTTAATATTGTCTTAATCATTTGTACTTTTGAATCGGGGCTATTGATTGCTCCAGTTATATACAGTAAAATTGGATATATGTTAGTTTTATAAAGAAAAGAAATATATTTTGTGATATAAAAACTTTATTGAACTTCACGACCAAAAAAGAAAAGCTGTAAAAATAAAATAAAGATAAACTATCCATTAACGTGATTAAAAAATCTTATTTTTATTAGTCACTTGAGGTGAACGCTAACGTGGTGGTGGCAAAAGACGGCACCGGAAAGTTCAAAACCGTAAATGAAGCAGTGACTGCAGCACCGGAAAATAGCAATTCACGATATGTTATATATGTGAAGAAAGGAGTTTACAAAGAAACTATTGACATTGGGAAGAAGAAGAAGAACTTAATGCTTGTTGGTGACGGCAAAGATTTGACCATCATTACCGGTAGTTTGAACGTTGTTGATGGATCCACCACCTTCAGATCTGCCACTGTTGGTAATATCTGATTTAAAAACTCTTACATAATAAAATAGCTTCGACCAGTGGATCTAAACTGATGCATGACAAGATCGGTCTGAATTACATGTATGCAGCTGCTAACGGAGATGGGTTTATGGCGCAAGACATATGGATTCAAAACACTGCTGGACCAGCAAAGCACCAAGCTGTGGCTCTTCGTGTGAGTGCTGATCAATCGGTCATAAATCGTTGTCGCATAGACGCGTATCAAGACACACTCTACACTCACACACTACGACAATTCTACCGAGACAGCTTCATAACAGGAACTGTAGACTTTATATTCGGAAATTCTGCGGTCGTATTCCAGAATTGTGACATCGTTGCCCGTAAACCTGATCCCGGACAAAAAAACATGTTGACGGCCCAAGGACGCGAGGATCCGAACCAGAACACAGCCATTTCGATCCAAAAATGTAATATAAAGCCTAGCTCTGAACTTTCTCCGGTAAAAGGATCTGTGAAAACATACCTTGGACGGCCATGGAAGTTGTACTCAAGGACAGTGATCATGCAGTCTTTTATCGACAACCACATTGACCCAGCCGGTTGGTTCCCGTGGGATGGAGAGTTTGCTCTCTCCACATTGTACTACGGAGAGTATGCGAATAATGGTCCTGGAGCGGGTACTAGTAAAAGAGTGACATGGAAGGGTTATAGAGTTATCAAAGACTCAAAGGAAGCCGCTAAGTTTACAGTAGCGAATCTTATTCAAGGCGGATTATGGTTGAAGCCTACGGGAGTTGCTTTCCAAGAGGGGCTTTGATTTAATGTCTTCTTTGAGTGCTTTGTATTTGTGTTGTGTGTTATCCTCTGTTTTTAGTTTAATGGTCTTCTCTGTTTTACATGGACCGAATCAGTGGCATGCTCTGTTCCGTGATGTTAGAGCAGCTCCATCAGGGTATCTTACAAAAGTTCTTAACCTTTAATGAATTTTAATTACATAAAATATGGGTTATTAGGTTTAGAGTCGTCTATTAACTAAGAGATTTAAGAACTCTTAAAAGACGCCTACGTATCAGTTCTCCGTGTCGTGTACGAGCTATGGCTGAAGAAATCAATCGTGAATTGGGTCTGTCTCTTAATCTTCCTTACAGTATCTCAAAACCTTTTCGACAGCAAGAAGGTATGTTTCTTCGATCACTCTTTGTCTCTCTGTTTCATGATCATTCTCTTGTTTTGAAGTAATTGATTTTCGGCTCTTGGTGTTGGTATCATCCCATGATCGATTTTTAAAAAAGATTGATTATGTTTATTGAACCCTAATTTGTTGACTTTGTGTCCGAAGATCCGCCTCTTTCGTTTTGTTTTCGTTTTGTTCTAGGATTGTTGTTCAGGATATTCCTCCAGGTTCTCTGATTCTTAACGTTTTCTTCTTGATCGTGACAGATATGACATCAAACTGAACAATCACTACAAGAGAACATTGGTTTAGGGACCAAATTTTACAACATTTTTGGGATGTTGTAAAATTGGGATGTATTTTCAACTCCCTTACGACGTTTTGAGATTTCGTCGTAAAGGAATTGTAAATAGACAACAAAATTTTTTGTTGTAAACAAGTTGGTATTTTACGACTCATTCACAACGCTTTCCCATTTCTTAAACAAATCGTTGTTAATTAGTCCCTAAGTTACAAATCTTTTACGACCTACATATTTTACATCGAATTAAAATCGAATGTCAAAGTAGGTAAACACATTTTTCTTGTTACGTAAAAGGTTTAAATAAAATTTTAATTTATGTTGTAAAGGCGTTGTTAAATTTAAAATTTCGTTGTTAAAACGTCTCTACTTTACAACTCTTTTACGACTAAGTAGTTTACAACTATTTAAGGACGTAATTTGAAATTAGATATTTATGGTTAGGTACATGTGTTGTAATTTACTCGTAATTTGCGAGAAGTTGTAAAATCATCGTTAATTTTTTGCCTATATAAGGAGGAATGCTCTCTTCATTAATCACAACATCAAAAAACAAAAAAAAAATGTGGGAGAGGAGAAAAAAAAAAACGGTTTTGGGGAAAAATCCAAAAAGATGTCTTTTGGTGGAGATATATTCGAGCAACAGAAGTGGATGTATATGCATAGAGATGCCGCCGGTATCGTGACAACGGAAGTGGATGTATATGCATTCCAACTGAAGCATGCTAAGAAGACGTCTTGGTTTGATTGTCATCGCCGATTTCTTTCAATTAACCATCCGTACCGACGGCACACGACTCTATTCAGGAGTAAAGTTAAGGTAAAGGATCTCCCACCATTGTATCTATCAGGAGAGGAAATCGAAGTAAATATGGATTATTATGGGGTTTTAGCAACAGTTCCTCGAGGAGGTAATTGGCACGTTCCTAATAATATGCCAGATTATTACGGCCGACATCATAACTGGCGTAAGAAGAGTAAATTTTGGGAGCTGCCATATTGGAAAGATTTGTTGATTCGAGATAATTTGGATGTGATGCACATCGAGAAGAATTTTTTTGAGAATATCATGCATACGATTTTGAACGTGGCTGGTAGGACAAATGATAACAGGAATTCACGTTTAGACTTACCAGTTATTTGTTCAAGGAGTGAGTTGCATATCAAAAGTGACGGCAAAATTCCAGTTTCGATATTTAGGTTGTCATCTGAGGCGAAAACGGCGTTATTTAATTTGGTGTCATCAGAGGTGAAGTTTCCTGATGGGTATGTTTCAAATCTCTCAAGATGAGCAAGGGCAAAAGTTTACAGAGATGAAAAGTCATGATTGTCATGTGTTCATGCACCGACTACTACCATTTGCTTTGACGAAGTTACTTCCAAAAAATGTACATGAAGCACTTGCAGGTATTTGTTTAACATACTATAGTAATGAATATAAACATATATACATATATATAACTCTTATATTGTAGGTATTGGAGCTTTTTTTAGAGATTTGAGTGCACGGACAATCACAGTAGAAGGTTTGGAACAATTATCAACAAATATACCGCTATTGTTGTGCAACTTATAGAAGATTTTCCCTCCTTCGTTCTTCGATGTTATAGATCATCTCCCAGTACACCTTCCTCACGAAGCACTCCTAGCAGGACCTGTTCATTTTCGATGGATGTACCCATTTGAATGTTTTATGAAAATGTTTAAGAGCAAAGCAAATAATCTATCAAAAGTCAAAGGGTCAATCGTTGCTGGTAGCCTGACAGAAGAAACGTCGCATTTCACATTGTACTACTTTGCACCCACCCTTCACACATGAAAAAGAGCACCTAGGAGATATGATGATGGTGGTGTCGCCCAAACTTATGCAGTAGAAGGAGTTCCTGATATATTTTCCCCAATTGGACGTGTAAGTGGCAAATTAAAAGAAGTTTGGTGGAGTAGTCCCGAAGACCGCCACACGGCACACACATATATACTTCTGAATTGTACTGAAGTGCTTCCGTTTAAAAGGTATATATATATGTATATGAATCGTATATATTTAATGAAATGTGTTTTACTTTTAAATTAACATATTTCTATACATGTATAGTTTATTTGTTAGTCAGGTAAAAAAAACTATTGAAGGAATTTCTGATGCATAAGTACTTAAGCGGAAAGATATGCACTTTTCACTATGGTTGAAGGGCCAATTAAGAGTGATTGTGATTACGTTGTGATTAATTTAAATTAATATATTTCTAATTACGTTGTGATTAATTTTAAACCGTGTATACAGGTTGACTATGATGATCCATTCTATCCACCATGGTTTCATGATTTGATCCAAGGTCCTATTGCTAAGATAACAACAACATCCATGTATTTCAACAGAGGATACACATTTCACACCTTTGAGTACGGTGTAAGGCGTGCAACGGCAAATTGGGGAGTATGTGTGAAGGGTGAAACCGATTTCTATGGGGTTTGGCAAGAGATTATTGAAGTGGAGTTTGTGGGATTAATTGGGTTGAAAACTGTGCTATTCAAATGTGACTGGTTTGATCCCGTAATCAACAGAGGTGTCCGTTACATCAATTTTGGAGTTGTGGACGTGAATGGGAGGAGAAGATACAACAAGTTTGAGCCTATCGTCTTAGCATCGCAAGCAGAGCAAGTTAGCTTCATTCCATATCCAAGGATCAAAGAGTCAGGCATCAATTGGTTAGCTACAGTGAAGATCACACCCCGTGGGAAATTATTGGATGTGGAGATTTACCATTACAGGAAGAATCATGTTCATCTATAAAAGTGCCAGAGCAAGCTACAGAGCTAGTGGTTCTTATCGATCCAGAAAACCGAGAGTACGAGGATCTCCCTTTAGAAGATGTTGACGATGAGGAACGTGACGAGTTTGCAGAAAGTGATAATCCAAGTAGTAGAAATGGTAGTAACGGTGAAGAATCTGATTGATAATATGGTTTATAATGTAAGAACAATCTATGATACTATTTTAATGTAATTTACGTTATGTCAATCTAAGTTTTATAAATCATTTGAATTTAGTAGTTTTATAAATCAATCTAAGTTTTATCAATCTAAGTTTTATAAATCATTTGAATTTAGTAGTTTTATAAATCAATCTAAGTTTTATCAATCTAAGTTTTATAAATCAAAGTTTTACAAATCATCGTGAAATACTTAGCAAAAAAAATAATAGCACAAAACTTCGTAAATAAGTTGGGGAAAAAAACGTCGTAAAGACGTTGTTAAATTAAAACTTAGTAGTAAAGACGTCTTTTACGACGTTTTTTCCCCCAACTTATTTACGACGTTTTATGCAATTATTTTTTTGCTAAGTGTTTCACGTTAATAGATTTATGAATCATAAATCAAAACAATATGTCTAGAACAAAACATCGTAAATAAGTTGGGAAAAAATGTCATAAAGACGTTGTTAAGTGCCAATGTCTTTATGACATTTTATTTGCCCAATGCCGTTACGACGTTTTGTGAAGAAAACGTCGTAAAGACGTTGGCAATTAACAACGTCTTTACGATGTTTTTTTCCCAACTTATTTACGACGTTTTGATGCAATTATTTTTTTTGCTAAGTGTTTCAAGTTACAATTATATGATTCTTAGTTTTAAATTCGGGATATGATCCTAATCATTTTTACTATTGTATTCATCAAATTGAATAATTCAAACACTTAATAGATTTATGAATCATAAATCAAAACTATATGTTACGTTGGATTCAATGGAGCGTAACGGTACACTACAAAACGTCGTAAAGAGGTTGTAACAAAAAAAACGTCGTAAAGATGTTGTTAAGTGCTAACATCTTTACAACGTTTTCTTTGCCCAACGCCGTTACGACGTTTTGGGAAGAAAACGTCGTAAAGACGTTGACACTTAACAACGTCTTTACGACATTTTTGTTGTCACAACCTCTTTACGACGTTTTGTAGTGTACCGTTATGGTCCATTGAATCCACCGTAACGGTACATTGAATCCACATTTGCCAACCTCTTTACATCGACTACTTTGTAAATTTGACCCTAAATTTACAACTCTTTTATGAAGTAACACGAATTCCCAACTCTTTTACAACTCCACGTATTGCCTATAAATATATCACCACTTTTGCAACATCATTCCATCATTCCCCATTCCACAATCTCTCTCTAAGGTATTCCTCTCTCCCTTCTCTCTACAATTTTTTTTGTGTGGCAAATATAGGATTTAGAATATATATATATATATATATATGTTGTTTAGAAATTATGTAGTAGATACGGAATTTAGAATTTAGGGTTTATATATTATTTAGTAGTAACCGATCCAATGTCTAATATGAAACATTCTTTTGTAGGTACTACAAATTATGCCACCCCGTAAGCATACACGCCGTGTCCATTACAGTGAGATGTTGCAAGGCACCGCATCGTCTTCTACTTCCTCAGCGGTGCCAGAGACACAGTCATAGTCCCATCACTAAAGTCCTACACCGCCACATACTGCCTTGACACCAGAAGTGGCCGTAGAACCCCCGCCGACGAATGCTGCGGTCCATCCTGTCCTTTTGGTGCCGCCGGATGCACCTAATGCGCAGTACCGGGTTGAAGATATTCTCGTGGCACCAAACCGCGAGAATTTGCCACATCTAGACATCGATCGTCTAACTTGAAGTTATTGGTACGTATTAATTTATATATTAAATTAATTATATTTACATACTTAATTTAAGTCTTTATAATTAAATAACTAATAATATATATTAAAAAAATTCAGGTTCGGTATTGATAGCAAAGTGGGACGAAGCATCACAGAATACATCAAAAGCTATTTCGTGGAGGCGACTCCAAATTGGAAATCAACACCACATTACATTCGCATAACATTGGTTCAAGATTTTTGATTAACATAAATTTTTATGTTATTCAACATAATAACTAATATCCAATAAATACTAATTAAATTTTTTGTCTACTAGCAACGTTGGAATTGAGACGTCTCTATCAACGAGACTGTCCGACATGAGTTCTACCGCAAAGCCATGAAGCGGCTTTGTAACACTGTCTCGGACTGGAAAACCGAGTGGGAGGTGAAGGGAGATGCCGGGAAGTCCACATTCATGACCAACACATGTTGGGAGGGACTGAAGAGTTACTACGTAGACCCTGCAGCAGTAAGGAGAGCTTCTCAATGTTTCGCCTCCCGGAAGACGATTGGTCTTGACGGCTTACCAGTCGCAATGCCGCATTATGCGGGCCAGATGCCTTTCGGCGGAGTTGCAATACAAATAGTAAGCATTTTTAAAATTACAATTTTCATTTATAAATATTTATTAACATAAACTACTATTTAATTTAAAATTTCCTATATTAGGCAGAAAAAACAGGACAGATTCCAACGATGCCAGAATTGTATGCCGCAACCCATAAGAAGAAATCTGGCGTCTTCGTCGATCCTCAGTGTGAGCTGCTACACAGCCAAGTTGAAGCTGCGGTTCAGGAGGGTCAAACCCAGCTTTCCCAGGAATCCACCGACTGTACTCCTGTCCAATTGAGTGCTCCTGAGATCAACGTAAATTATAAGCAGATATTAAATTAAATCGTCTACTTAAATAATAATTATTTCCTAACAAAATATTTTTGTAGATTGCTCCGACAAAAAAAGGATGGATTATTGGCATAGGATCCGCCCAAGATGTCCAGAGAGTCACGTCTAACTGGGTAGGTGAAACCTCACTTCACAGTCAGTTGCAGGAATCTCGTGCCGAAATTGCTTCGCTAAAGCAAACGAGGGATCAGAAATTCACAGCCATGGAATCCATGATGGATATTTTGGTTGCGGGCAATCCCCATGCAAGTGCGGCTTTGGAGCTTAGACGTCGGAATCTCGGGATTAGGCTTACAAAGAATGTCGAGGCCGATTTGAACGAGCAAGTGGCTGAAGATCAGGACGACCGTAGGTCGGACATGTTCGACGAATTACTCCGTTAAATATTTTGTATTTTATAATTAAATTTTGTAAAAAAATTTTAATTTTATATTTTAATTTGATATAATAATTTTATTTATTCAATTCATAATTTTATTTAATTACAAATATTTAATTTAAAATGTTTAATTAAAAAAAAAAACAAATCATAGTCCCTAAAACGTTGTAAAATTTTCGTCCTTAAGTTGTTGTAAACAGTATCGTCTTTAAATATTTTTAACATTTTCGTCTTTAAATAGTTGTAACATTTTCGTCTTTAGTTAGTTGTAAATATTTTTGACTTTAATACGTTGTTAAACATATCGACTCTAATTAGTTGTAAACAATACGTTGTAAGTTAGTTGTAAATTTAGCAAGTAACTTACAATGTTTAGTTTGCCATCGAGTTTACAACGCCCTCTTCATTTTACGATGTTTTTACAACGTCTGTTTTACGACGTTATAACAACAAAATTATGGCGTTGTTAACTTTTACGACGTTTTTACAACGTTTTTTGGCTTACGACATGCAAGACACGACGAACCACGTGGCATCCCTAATGCGTTGGGACGAAATTTGGAGTTGTAAAACCTGTGTTCTCTTGTAGTGAATGCGATTCTCGCAGAGGACAAACATTTCCCCATGTAAGTGTCTTTTTTTGTCAATCACATTGGTTCTGTACAGAACTTGGATTTGATGTGACAAGTTCTATTGCTTGAATGAAACTCTAGAAAGTAAAACACGGTAGAGGGAAATGGTTCTGATAAATAAATGAGTTTCTTTTTTCTTGATGCGATTAGAATATGTTTCTGACTATCTTTCACCAACTCGTTGTTAAACACCTTTGTTAATTCACATGATAATTGGTATTTTTAGGTACGATGAAATGAGCCAGAAGTTCAGCGTGGTATACATTGCTGGAGGTAATTCGTTTTTAGCGCGATTCCTTTGGAGTTCAGAAAGTTGTTTGGAAATGAAAGTAGTGCCTGAGCTTGCTAAACATAACGTAGTTGTATTGATCAGTCCAGTTTATTTCAGGTTTGGTGGCTGATATAGACATAGAGTCAGAGAAGTTTCAGGCTTCATAATGTTCCCTGGGGTGCTGAGAACACTTTGGCTGCTCCTGATTCAAAGGTCAGTCACACATTTCAAACTTCGATGTTGGTTATTCTTTTGTTACTGCTTCATCAGGTTGCTTTACTTACAAAAACAAATCACTAGAGCTTCTTTTGTGTATGGTTTGATGAACAGTTTTCTGATGGCTACCTGGACTTAATTGTCTTGAAAAGCTGTCCTAAGCTTGTCCTGCTATCACTTCTAAGACAGTTGAGTGATGGAACACATGTTTATTCACCATACATAGCGTATCTAAAGGTTTATCATCCGGAACCATGAAACCTATTCATATAGTTATAATATTCCATTATATGGCTTTGATGTTCCTTGTGAATCTGCTGCAATTTTTGATGACTAAAAAAACTTGTTACGCTGTGACTTTACTGTCAAAAAGGTGAAGGCACTTGTGTTGGAGCCAGGTCCAGTAGTAGACGAACGAGATAGAGAAAGAATCATAGATTCAGATGGAGAGGTTTTGGTAAGATGAAAAAGAACATATAATTGTGATAAAAAGCCTCTGATGTCTTATGAGAAGCTTCAAATAGTTGTTGATAAAGGTTTAGCCACACTCTTCTCTCCTGAAAAGTAATAACTTTAACACTACACGTGAGTCTTAAATAACTCTTCTGCTTTTTACCTGCAGTCCTTGTTAGTGTTTGCTTTCATTCAATTTTTGTAGATTCATTTTTGTTTCTTCTTGCAGATAGTTAGAAGAGAAGGGCCTGAACTTTGGCAAGAGTTGTTTCCTTCATTAGCTTCCTTGGTTGTTGCTTCGGTATAGAGGTAATGACATTAGACTTTATGATGTAATGACATGTTGCTATTGTTGTAATATGCAGTGATACTTTTTTGTAGTGACATGTTTACATTTTTTAAGAACCCTAAATGGGGTTCTATTATTGGAACCCAAAAAAATTAAAAACCAATACAAGGGTTCTTCATTTCTAAAGACCAATTAATTTATATTAAAAAATTATTTAGAACCCCATTAGAGATTCTATAGTTGGATATGGTCTTATTAGGTTACTATTTAATAATATGGTGATGTGTATATATTAGAGCATGCACATGAACCCCAACAACAAAACCCGAAAGCTCATACAATTAGGTTGCCTCCAACCAATTCTCCATCTTCCAATCTATAGAATCTAATATATAACTATTTTATTTTTGCTGACAATGTAAAAACTCATCATTTTTCTTCCTTTTTTACATCTAAATAAAGTTTTAACAAGCTATTATCTATTTTCTATATCTATGTTATTTAGTTTAATAAAACTTTCAGTTTAATCAATCTCTGTTATCACCGTGGATATAATTTTATATTAATTGTATTAAAATTTGTTTTATCTTTTATATTACTAATAAGTGTTTCAATAATTGATCTAAGATTAAAACCCCAAAAACAAAATTCAATATGTGAAAAATAAATTTTTATAAACCAAAAGTTTTAAGACATAAAATAAAATATTATCACGTATATTAAATAATATATAAATAATTGTTTTTATTGACCCCACATTCAGCAAATAATATTATACATATACCTATATTTCAAAACATTTTTCTAGCATTGAAAATATTATTGGTGTAATCTTTTGGCAATTAACATTGTAAATATTTTACATTGATTTTAATTTCATTAACATGTAAATGGTAACATTTAGAACAAATAGAAAACAGAATTCAAATCTTTAATTTTTTTTATAAACATATGATTGTATCACAAAAACATAAACAAATGGTTGACTCTTTTGTATATATTTTTTTGAATTTAAATCATCGATGTAGAGTTTCTCTTTTACATCATTAGTTTTATGTTATTTCAATAAAATTAAAAAAACTGTAAAAAAGAAAAAATAAAAATTTAAAAGCATAAAAGGGTCACTTCAACACACAAGTTTATACGAATCTCTTCATCGGCCAAAACCATCTCAATTGATTGAAATGATCTTCATAGTCTCCTAATTTGCAACCTAATTTTGTAATGATCTAAAACTGGATTGATTTTTCTAGTAAAAACAAATTGAGTATGGTAGTTTATCACGGTCGCCATGGTAACAAAAAAATAATAAACAATGTAGTCTATGACAAAAGAAAAACTGCGCATTTAATAAATGTTTGTGGTAAATAAGAGTTTCTGATGACTTGAGAACTAATTATGTTTGTTTTATATAGAAATGTATAATATTCAAGTAGGAATATAATTTATTGAAGATTATGATAAGTATGAAAAAAAAATTACGGATTCATAAATGTAAAGTTTAATTTTGCATGTATTTTATCTAGTTATCTACAAAATAAAAAATAAAAAAATTACTTAAATAAAAAAATAAATTAAATTTTAATATTAGGGACGATTTTGTAATCATTCACATAACATTGAACATCGTGTGGACATGTAAGCTTTTTGATAAATACTGTAATAATATATAAGATTAACAATAACTATAGTAAAACCTCCATAAATTAATAATCGATAAATTAATAACCTCTAT
The DNA here is from genome assembly GCA_023374145.1 of Lepidium sativum. Lineage (NCBI taxonomy): Eukaryota > Viridiplantae > Streptophyta > Magnoliopsida > Brassicales > Brassicaceae > Lepidium > Lepidium sativum. Next base: position 6,925 of record JAKUCM010002886.1, on the reverse strand, counting down.
AAAATAATAAAATTTTCTGGTCCCATGTCGGACAAGTGTAAAATTTGATCAAATTGAATAAATTAATAAGATAATAATTATTTTAAACCTCTATGTAAAAATATAGCCCCAATAATATCATAAATCAATAATCATCTAAATTTACATATACATATATATATATATATATACTTCAAATTTTTTTGATATATTGACATATGATTTTTTTTTCTTAGAGTTCAACTCTATTAAATAGTTGTTGTGTTTTATTTTCAAACTATTATATTGTACTATAACCTCACATAAAAAAATAATCAAAATTTCTTTAAATTTTCAAATTTTTTATATATATCACTTTCATTGTAATGGTATCACAGACTATTGAAATAAAATAGTTGAGCTCATTTATTATTATTATAAAATTTATAATTTTCAAAAATTAATCAAAAAATAGTCTTAATTTATTCTTGAAAAATAATTTAACAACTAAAATACTATAAATTAATAACATTAATTTATAGATAAATTAATGACTCTATAAATTAATAATTTTTTAAACTCCCAACATTATTAATTTATAAAAGTTTTCTTGTACTCTTTTTATTATTGAAGTATATAGTCACGCTCATCACACAGCCATGTAAGATTTATATAATATGAGTACTACATGGCTAAAACTTCGAATATTTTATCATTGACATCATTATCAAAAATTGAAAATGTCCATACATGACTAATTAGAAAGAGTGCACAAACCTATATAAGGAGTATTAAAATACTACTTCTATGTTTCCATACTTAAGTAACTCCTCAGCCGCACATTGCTACAAATACCTCCAACTCCTTAATTGATTAGAATCGAGCCTATATGCATTGGTGTGTGGACCATTTAGTTAGAATCGAGCCTATATGCATTGGTGTGTGGACCATTTAGTTAGAATCGAGCCTACATATTTGCAACTATTTTGATATGATGACTAAGGCAGATTAAATTCTTCATTGCCTAATCTGCTCTTTCTTCTCTATTCATCCCCAACAAAGACACTTGGACAGTAATTTTTATGGCTTGTGGCCAATGCAAGAAATTTAAAGAACCCAGATTTGATAAGTTGCACTAGACTCTATGGAATTCAAACATCATATTTTGCTATAATCTTACCATTTAAATGTCATTTTTTTAAGAATCTCTTTTCAAATTCTACTATTGGAACCTAAAATAAACAAGGATTTTTATTAGAATTATTAGAATTAAAATATTCACTAGTATCAATAAAAATGGGTTAAGAACCCATTAAGGATTCTTAGGGATAGAGATGGTTTTAGGATTTGTGTAACACAGTACCAACTACAGAGACACAATAATTACTGTTTTGTTTGGGAATCTAATCACTGGGATATTATTCTCTCATTGATTTACATACCTTGATGCCTTTTAAGCGAAGAGCACATACAAATATACAATAGTCGAAGTTACATTTATGAAATTTTTATATTTGATAAACGTTGTGGAATTTACCACCTAAGTCATTAGATTATATATAAACAAAAATTTGGGAATGTACAAAGAGAAAATAAGAGCTCAACCAGAGAGCTAGTTAGGATCAAATCATGGGCTATTTTGCAGATATAGGAATGAACAGAATTGAGAAGTAGAGATTGACATAACTATTATCAGGTTTATTATTTAATTATAGTTTACCATTTTTAGAGAACTAAACACTATTACTATTATTATATAATTACCTTCTCCAACACGGCTTTATCTTTTTTACTTTTATCCTTTTTCATAATTTCTTTCTTCTAAATACATATTTGTGTATGTTTATGTTAATGAATTAAAAAAAGTCATATTTCCTCACATGGAATTATATATTTGTGCTTGTTCACAATACTTGATATGCAGTGTAATTGGCTTTATATGAAATAATAGTCATGATTTGAAGTTTATTTATAAAGGCATTAATATTTTAAGTATTATTTTAATCTTAAAAATTTACACCCAATCATTTTCCAACACCTAATCAATTGAAGTTCTTAAAAATTGATAAAGGATTCTTAAATAAGCAGCTTAAGAAACTTTCTCTCACATTTTTCTTAAAAATAATATTATTTCAATTATTATAAATTGCTATTAATTATTTTAGTTTTAAGAACCTCTTTTTAGATACTCCCTTGGACATATAAATTGCTATTAATTATTTTAGTTTTAAGAACCTCTTTTTAGATACTCTCTTGGACATGCTCTTAGAAGACTCTAAGTTAAAGAGAGGCTTCAAGTATCTCTCTGATTTCGGTTTAGTAAATCGGAAGCTTAATCAATCCGGTTATCAGGTATTGGTTAAGGAGCCTTATCCATATCATCTCTAGCATGTGAGCATCAGCGAGGACGAGATCTTCACGCGCCATCGTTTCCTCTTCCAATTTCCTGGGTTTTATTTGTTGAGCTGACTTAAGTTTCCGAGGGTCAAATTTACGTAGAGATATTATTTTCTTTTCTGTTATAAGCTTGTAACGATCTTCTTCAAAAGATCTCTAGGGTTCTTTAGCAGAGAGTTTTCATTCATGGTTTTCGGTGAGAGATAATATTTTTTGTTCTAGAAAGAGAGAAGAAGAAAAGAGTGAAGTAAGCAGAGAAATTGGGAGAATGGTTTCTGTAATCGAACTCAATTCGAGTTCAAATTCAAGAGATGTTAGTGGATTCCAGTGCTAGTCATAAGCGAGATGTAGGATCTCAAGTTTGAGATCTAAACTCATTAAATTTCTTTGTGTTTGCTCAATCTCAAGAACATTGAGAAACTCATCTTGAGTTTCACATTATATATGGATTAGGAAGTTGTTATTTTCCAACTATTGCATTTTCATTTTGTGGTTACTTTTTATACGAAATCTAATTAATCAAGTATATTTTTAGTAAACTTATTTAATGTTTCATGGACCAAACAATATTTATGTGGTTTCTCTAGTCAACTACACACATTTTCTAATTTCTATGCATGAATTAACTTCATTTATATTTATTTAATCACATAAACATCTCTATATATATGTTAATGCTATTCCAACATCAATCCCAGATTTTTAGATAGACGCGGGCGAAAGAGGAGGCGACCGACGGTGCGACCGACGGAGGCTCTCGGGAGAGATCGGGAGGCCAGAGTTCAGGGGGTTTCGGAGGTCAGGTCTCAATTTGTCTATTGGGGGTTTCAGGATTCTCTTTGGGGGATCTAGGGTTTCAAATCTAAATTAGGGCAAGTTAGAAAAAGGATCTCGGCTAGGAAGGTTGGGATCTGTTTCGGCCAGAGGGAGAGTTTTCGGGTCTCGATTTGTGGTTCCATCGGTTCTAGCAGCAAGACGTCTAGTTTTTTCTCTTCCTAGAGATCTTGCGCTTATAGCGGATCTAGAGAGGTTTCATTGGTAAGTGATTTTATCACTATTGTTGAATTGGTTTTATGTTTATGATGAGGCAGTATATAGTCGACCTTTGTTCTGGAAATTACTTCTAAATGGTGACAAAGAAACGGGTTCCAGATATGAGTTATATCGGAAGTGAGACTTGGGTTTGGAGTTTTAAGTCGTTAATTCTAGTTATATTAATCTCTTGGGTACATAATTAGTATTTCATGGGGAGTGGAGAAGAGTGTTGTGATAACATTAATTTCACAACTTCTATCTCTGTGATGAACCATAGAGGGAAAATGAAATTTCAGAAATGGCTAAGAGGTAGTGTCTGGAAATGGTTGGGATCCATTTGGATCAATATGGACTAGACATACTCCCCCAAACATTTCTCTTTTGATTTCCTAATTGTGAGGAGTGTACCATTTGGGGTACTTAAGTGTCGAAATCCTCGTGGGCATTCAGGGAGCGGCTAATTAAGATAGCTGGTCGATCTGTCTTACGATTCTTTTGTTCTATAGTAAAGAATTTTACTGTTATAAGTGGTCTTGCTGGTTTTGCAGCAATAGTTAAGTATATACAGAAAGGTTCAGGTTATAGTGGGCTGCCCTTCTGCTTTGGCATGAGGGTAATTGAGCTAAATAATTTACTTAATCCGAGTTCCTGTTCCCTTGCAGGACATTCTAGGATCAGCGGTGAATGGGAGTTCATTGCTGTCTGACAAACAGAACTTCCATCGTTTTTAAGAAATAGAGGATTGCTTTGGCTTCTTCGACAGTTGGGGATTGGAAGGATAGTATGCGGTGAGAGAGGTCTATGGACTCTTCACACGTTACGAGATTCTTTGAAAGACTTCAACCAATATGGTTATACTAATAGTGTCGCAAGGTATCACACTTACTGCCTCAGAGTAAGAGTTTTCTCAGTTCTGGTTTTCATTTTTTGATAAACCACATGGACTGTATTATCGAATCTGGACCAGAGTTGGTTTAGGAAAAGCAATGGTTAAAACTTGTTTAAGTCAGTTTACTGACTTGGCATGGTTTGGTTATAGTTTGTCTTGTCTTGTATCAGTATTGATACGTGAAGGATTTTTTCTGAGACTTTTGTTCATTCTTTGTGGTAGAGGATTTAAAGACTTGTATAGTATTAAAATACAAAACTTTAAATTTTTGCAGAAATTAAAGGATTTTCTCTTGAGTACCGGAGTTAAAGATGGTGGACGAAACTTTGTTCTGGTTCTACGGCTTTGGTTTTATCTTAGATGGCTCAAAATAACAGTAAGTTTACAGGGAGCTAACTACATTTTCTGGATATTGTTTGTTTTAGCCAATACGTTGGGTATTAGGTTCAGTGTCCAAGGTACTACTACTGCTAATGATTACATAGAGGGTTCGGTCCAGTTGTCATCTTCATCAAAGGGTGGCATTAAAGGCAAGAGCTTTCACATGGTACTGTTCCACTATATAGGGTTGCGTTTGTCAGTTTTCACCTTGGTAAAAAATAAACAGATACATAGTAGGATTTGGAGTTGTTCTTTGCTTTATGGCGGGTGTTTGGGTCTTCTAAGCTGTTGTGAACATGTTTCATTGTCTAGTTTAATTATTATCTCATCTAATATAGTTACATCTGGATGGGGTGGGGATAAGTTGAGGTGTCAAGAAACTATATCTGTGTATTCTCTTATGTCTTGGCTGTCTCTAAGAAAAAAATGGGATAAGGGGTTGTTTATCTCTGAGGTTGGATATATTCTATTATTCTGTGAATGGATGAGTCGCGGGTACCGTCTGATTCAGATGTCTTTGAATACGTTAAGTCTGCGGTCTCGAATAATCACATTATTTGTCCGGCTCTCATCTTCAGGTGTTTTGTCCTCTGGTGGAGGGCTACAACGTCTGATGAAGGAACATGGAGACACACATAAAGGGGATATAGGATACTATCCGGACAGGAAAGAACTCAGAGGTAAACCACCTCACTCTAATCAAACTTATAGATTTTTTTAATTTAGGATCATGTTATGATCTAAAGTGTCAAGTCTGGCCAGTTAAGAGTTGACGAATAGAATCAGGATATTCAATTCTCGAAATATTGGAAAATATTGAGGCAATTAGTGTAATTTTCCTTTTCTGATTCCTTTGGAATATTAGCAGCTGTCTAATTTTTTTTTTTTTAACGACAATTTGCCAAATTTTATTTCTGCTGTGGATTTTACAAATCTGTCTATTAATTATGATGTGGGGGGGGGGGGGGGGGGGGGGGGGTAAAACCTAACTTAAGGAAGAGTATAAAAGATCGTAAGATATTTAGTAGGACGACAAGCTTTCGTTTCTGGTTTTCTCGTTGTTTTAACTCTTTAGTAATCACTTTGTATCGTTTTTTGGTTGTGAGGATGTCAATGTCACATATGGCACTTAATAAGAAAACTGGTGTTGTGTCATCTCCTCCTCTGCGTCTGAAGATCAAAATACCCAGAATTGATAATGCAGATCTCTTAGCTAGGAGTTCAAAGGTACTCATGGAAAGGTGTTTGAATCCACATGTCCAGAATGTGGACACTTTCCTCTTCCGCATGCCTCAGTTTTGGGGACTTGTGGGTGAGGTAAGTGGACTTAATTTGGGTCACGGCAGATTCCAATTCGGATTTGATTCTTAGACTGATTTAAAAGGAGTTTTGAAGTATGGTTCCACTAACTTTGATGGCTAGATGGTGTCTTACGTCCCCTGGAAGGCTCTGGCGGACGCTGACTATCTTAGCAAAGCAACATTAGCCTTTGGATGCAGATTACAGGTCTGCCTTTTGAGTACAGAGTAGAGGAAGTCTACAAATTAGTGGCTGGTTCCATTGGAGAGATCATTCAGATCGACGTGAACAAGGGTAAGGTGCTGTTAAATTTACCATGTTCTAAACCCCTGATATTTTCCTCCATATTAGAATTTGAAGAAGGAAATGAGTCGAAGGTAATGTTTGATTATAAGAGGTTGGAAGGATTCTGTACCCTGTGTCATCGTATGACACATGCAAAAAGTGTGTGCTATAAGGCAAATAAAGAGGTACCACTCTGACCTAGTTCAAATAAGAGCAAATATGGTTTGGCTGCACGAAACCGGAGTTTCAAAGGAGCAGCAGTAGGGGGAAAATTGACAGCAGTGTCACACCCCAAAGGTGTTATGCAATCATGTGTGGCTGAGGGGTCAAAACGTTAGTCCAGTTTGGACTCTCCCACAGATCGAAATCAAAACAGTACTAGTAATGATGAGAGATCTCAGGTACTCCACTCTGCCAAGAAAGTTAGACGTCCTTTGTTCCAAGAGGAATCTGAAACAATTTCAGGGACAGAGGCAATAGCACAGCTGGATCAGGTTTCTGATTTGGAGCCACTAATTGTATGTGAGAATAATCTGCAGGTACATCTTGACATTTATAGTAAGCATGCAAGGATTTTGGAGGATAATCTGGATTCTTTGGCCTTGGAAGCTGCAGTGGCGCAGACTAGTGATCTATCTAGGGAGGAAATGGTGAAAATACATGAGGAGTTGGCACATCGTT
>JAKUCM010002885.1:0-22691 GCA_023374145.1 Lepidium sativum | reverse complement strand
TACTTCTTCTAATCCAAGTTATCAAGATATAATATTTAATGAAGAAGGCAACAAATATATGACTTACAATATGATTGTTATTTTTTTACAAATTTAAATTGTTCTGTTTGCCGAAGACAGGTGGGCCCAGTGGTGTAGTCACTTTACAAATCTTCAATGCACCAGGGATTGAACCCTCTACCTACAGTAATAGGAGAGGATTTAAAAGCCAATAGACTAGTTGACAAAAAGAATTGTCCGGTTTCAAGAAATTAAATTAGTTTTTCAAAAACAATTGATTTATTTTATCAACTGCATAATTTATTATAATATTAAAGAAACCAATTATGTAGAGAAGAAAATACACATAATAAATTCTTAGAAAGCTCTCTAATACATAATAAATCTGAAATCATGTAGTGATAAAAATCGAATTCAAAAATTATTAGTCTAGTAAAAAAAACACTTTTTAGCATAGTAAACAAAGTGATAGGTTTTATAACATAAAGAATGGTAAATAATTGTTAAACAAAACTATTAAATAAACTTTTGAAACGTGTGAAGTCACTAAAATATAGTCTAAAAATCGTTAATTTGTTTGGAATGTCACTGTTTTCATTATTTCCGAACAGTCTAATGCAATCACAACCTCTTTTATTATGTTTAAGGTTACTTGCATATTTGAGTTTAGTATTTAATTATACAAAACATTTTCACTTTGTTGTTATTAGTTTCAAATGTTTGAATTAATACACCTTTTGCAAATGACTCTTATTCTAGTGGTCAACGGTAAGTCCACTTAAGTCAATTTATTTGCATTCGAGTTCCCTCACCTACATTATGTATAAATTTAACTAATATACCGGCTATTTATTATCCAATATATTACTTACCGATAACAAAAAAAAATTATAAATTATTTGCCGTTGACAAAAAGAAAAAATTAATACACTCTTTTGCTATAAATTAACATTTTCTATACATAAACAGAGAGACATATGACTAGTAGTTTTATGTCTGAAAATTTGAATCTAAGTATCAACTCCTACGTTATTTTCAACAAGTAATTTTGAACCTGAATGAAGAATTATGCAGGATTTGTGAACTACAGATCAAGATTATTGATGATAAACAATATAAAGTTTTTTTTTTGTTATTTGGGAAGAGAGTACATAGCTGCTTCAATTAAAGACTCCATCACTGTGAATGTCTCTTATTTTGATAAAAAAAGATAAAAAAAAAAAGAGAGAAGCTTTGAGTAAGAGACAGTGTATCAGTCACTGTACTTTCACAACCTTCCAAGTTCTATCACTGTACTCTTCCATTCAAATAATGCTTCTGAATCATCTATTACATTACTATATTACTTTCCCTTTTTTTGGGGTCTAATTTCTTACAATCTTTCTAGGAGTTTTGTCTAAAGATTGAAGTTAAAGTGAAGTGAAGGATTTGATGGATTACGAACGAATCGGAAAGACCCAGGTGAGATTTTCCTGGAAAAAAGTTTTCATTTTCACGCTTTCCCAAAACAGGTTTTTGCGTAAATTTAGGGAAATAGAAAGCTAGATTTGGCATTTTTCGACTTCAAATCGATCTCTGTTGATTTCCTTCCGATTCTGTCGTTTTCAAGTCACTTCATGGTGAAAAATCTTTGCTTCACTGAGTTTCTTAGTTTACATAAAGGACTCGTTTTTAACTGATGAGATTGTATTTTAGGTCACAAGCGGCGGTGGATTTTCTCCGGGAAAGTTAAGGAATATGCTTCTTCTGGGTGTTGATAGAAAGAAGAAAGGTGAAGAAGAATCGAATCCTACAATGAGATCTGGGGTCAAATCAAATTGATGACCTTGGTACACTTTCTTTTTCTTTTTCCTAATCTAGGGTTTATGGTGGAGCCCCTTAAATCATTTGTTAATACCCTTTTTAAAAACGCTTTTGTCTCCATTTGCTTAATGGAATCTAAAAGTTTGGTTTTTTATAGTATTCTTTAAGTTGAACTGGTTTTAACTTAGCTTTGCTTTTGTTGTCTTCAACTAGATGATTGCAAAGACGTTGATGTTGTGAGTGAGATTACTGATTGTGAGATGACTAGAGTACGAGACCAACCTTCTTCGATTAGCTTAGGTCTTCAACAATATCCTAGTCTTGATTATGATAATGGGAATGAAATCAAACCTGTTTCTGCATCATCTGTCTTTGAGTTTCAAAAGACAGAAAAGGAAAAGGTTCCTTCAAGAATGCCTATTAGATCATTCTCTAAACCAGCTCCATCTAAATGGGATGATGCTCAGAAATGGATCGCTAGTCCGACAGGTAACAGACCTAAGAGTGGACAGAATCAGGTTCCAGTGTCAAAGAAAGGGCCTAGCTTTGGTCGTCAGTCTTCTATGAAGATTGTTGAAGTTGCTGATCAAAGATTGGGGGCTTTTGCGGTTGAAGAACCTGATACAAAACGAATAGATGTTAGCCAAATGAAAAAAGATGTAGGACAGAAGTTTGTTAGCTGGGAAGTTGATTCATACACAGCTGCTGATTCATATGTGAAGCCGGTTCTTATGGTTGACAACTCTATTGTAGAATCAGCAACTGAAGGTGGTCTTGACTGTCACTTTTAGTTGTTCTTATTGTAAGCTCTGTTTATCTTCTAAATCCAAAACTTACTTGCTTTCTTGCAGTTAATCTCAGTCGACATGATTCATTAATAGCAACTGCATTTGCTCAACCGCCTTCAACAGCAAGATCTGTATCGATGAGAGACATGGGAACCGAAATGACTCCAATACCGAGCCAAGAGCCTTCGAGAAATGGGACACCGATTAGAGCAACAACGCCAAGCCGTAGTCCTATATCTTCTGTACCTACAAGTCCCGGGAGACAAGTATCTGCATCTCCTATGAGTGATAAAGAACTGTCAGAGAAGGAACTCCAAATGAAAACTAGGAGAGAGATAATGGTGTTGGGTACTCAACTTGGTAAATTAAATATTGCTGCTTGGGCTAGTAAAGAAGATGAAGACAAAGACGCTTCAACATCACTAAAGACCAAAGCTACTCTTCAAACTTCTAAAAGTGTTTCTGAAGCTCGTGCTTCTGCTTGGGAGGAAGCTGAAAAAGCTAAGCACATGGCTAGGTACACAAAGCTGCATTGTTTTTCATAGTTCTCCTGGAAACTTAAAAGCTTAAAATGAGTTTTGTAATCTCCAGGTTCAGACGTGAAGAGATGAAGATTCAAGCATGGGAGAATCATCAGAAGGCGAAATCCGAAGCAGAGATGAAGAAAACGGAGGTAGAGTAGCTTGAAAACTTAAAAGAACTATGAACATAGCTATTCAAATAACTTGACTGAACAAACTGAGTGATGATGGTGAAATTATTGATATTGTAGGTGGAAGTTGGGAGGATTAAGGGACGAGCACAAGAACAATTGATGAAGAAACTAGCTGCGATTGAGAACAAAGCAGAGGAGAAGCGTGCAGCTGCTGAAGCAAAGAAGGATCGTCAGGCAGCTAAAACAGAGAAACAAGCTGAACAAATTCGAAGAACAGGAAAAGTACCTTCATTGTTGTTCTCTTGCTTTAGCTTTTGTCCTTAAATACATAAAATTCAAACCTTTTTTGGTATTGTTAGTTTTCATGAACTCATTCTCTTATATCCATTTTGTATAATAAAAGCTTTGTAAAAGTTACTTTCTTAAATCCAGTGATTTCGGTTTAAAAGGGTTTGGTTTAATCGAATTGTTCGGTTCAATAAGTCCTTACCAAGCTGAAAACCAATGTAATTAATTCACAAAACCTTGATACTGATTCAATTTTGGTTAATTGAAGAAAAATCGATCAATTAGTTTTAAAATTTGTTGGTTCAGAATCGGTTTAGATTATAGACCGGTTTAGCCAAACCTTATCACTGTCTGTGTCACAAGATTCCAAAGTCGCTGCTTCCACCAGAAGTATAATATCAAGGCTTAAACAATTTGGCTTATTGACTACCCAATTAAAAACTGCCAGGTGTCCTGATTGATAAACAAAACCATCGCAAAAGGAAAAGAAAACTTTTAGGCTTAGCTTTAAAGGGCACACACACAGTCGAAGTTGCTCTCTGGTTCGCACTTTGTGGCGGCTCGTTTTCTTCTTCTACGGGATAATCTGATCGGTGATTTTCACGCTTGTTTAGGGTTTCGATCTGAAACCTTGTGATCTAGTAGAAACAGATTTAGAAAATTTGAATCATAATGTTTGCGCCTGCGACTCAACCGCAACAACAGCAGAAGCAATCAGAGCCGGTTTCATCTGCTGAAGAAGAAGCTTTGAAGTGGAACACCGATTGCGTTTACTTTCTCGCATCTCCTTTAACCTGCAAGAAGGTATATGATCTGTTCTTCAGATCTTACTTATTTAGGGTTTTAGATTTGGGATCTCAAGTTTCTTCACCCGATTTCGTGTTTCTTTGTGTGTTTTGTGTACCTAGAAGCTATGTTTACGAAGTTTGGTTTCTGTATGTACTTAATTTTGGTGCAAAATTTAGATCTAGTAATTCTTCGAACTTCGTGAATCCAAGTATTCTTATTTTTTTCGGGTTAGGCGTTAGCTAGATTGAAGATTACAGATATCAAGCTTTGTTAGTTAGGTTTTATAAAGGAATATTCATCTTCTGTAAAAAATAATTTTGCTCAATGTGTACAATCTGATCTTTCCCATAGGTCTTAGTGCTAAGTTTCCTCAGTCTATGTTTATCCTTTCTGCAATTAGTACGATCATCTGGACGGATTCTTATGGTTTCTTTTCTCTTTTTTCCTCAACAGGGAGCTGAGTGTGAGTATCGCCACAGCGAGTATGCGCGTGTCAACCCAAGGGATTGCTATTATTGGTTGAATGGAAATTGCATGAATCCCAAATGTGGCTTTCGGCATCCTGTGAGTTTACTTTCTTCCTCAATACGAATCTTTTCTTTAGCTTAAACATGTATTGTCTATTGTGCTTATGTTGTGTGTTGTTTTTCTTACAGCCTTTGGAAGGATTGTTGGGAAATCAGGGAGGTGCTCCCGCCGGTTCTGTACAGCCATCACATCCAACTGCACATACCGGTGTTGCAAAGCAGCCGGTTCCATGTGTTTTCTTTCAAAAGGGCATGTGTGCGAAAGGAGATATGTGTTCATTCTTGCACACACCAAATCCTGCTGCGTATAAAAAACAGCATCCCGTAGAAGCTAAGCCTGCTAGTGATCCTCAGTTTTCCAAAAAGCCAGTTGAAAATAACACTGGGGAGAAGAAATTTCCTGATGCTAACCTCTCAAAGGCGGTTAAAGCAAATATTGACATAGTGGCTGTATCAAGAGTCACATCTGCTGGCCTAAGGGATAGTAGAGTCCCCGAGGGATATATTCCAAAACAAGTGGGATATGTGCCTGTTTTGCAAAATAAGAGTACAGGAGTTCCTCCTTTTGCTGAAAGAGGCCATTCGACTCAGTTCCTTCAGAAATATGGATCGGATGATAATAATAGTTTCCACAATGGTAGTAATGCAGATGATGTCTTAAGAGAGTCGTCTCCTGGGTTTGATGTTCTTGTGGATAATGAGGCTAGAGATTCGGAGTATTACAAAGTTGAAGATCGATATGGACGAAGAAGTCAGGAAGGAGGAAATGCTGTGAATGAGTATGACCCTGATTTCAGTGCTATTGCTGATGGTGATAATGAAACATTCCGTGTTCAGCGTTTTGATTCATATGATCAGAGGGAAGATAGGTATGCATGGGGCCACCGTCGAGTTTCTTCAGAGAGAGGAGATCCTTCTGAAAGAAGGGTTTATGCAGAAGATGAGAGATCAGAGAACATGTTGGCATCAGATCTGAGATATCGTTTGGCTAAACAGAGAAAAGTCAATGGCGTGAGATCAGTAGGAAGCCACGACTATGCTGCTCCTGAACCTGCGGTGGAAAGAGGATATAGAGACTCTCGTAGGGATATACCAAGGGAAAGCTCCATTAGCAGTAGCCGTCTTCAGGGTAGAATTAAGCTTCGTGAGAGAAGCAATGGGGATGAGGGTCACCATCTTGACAGGAGAAGTGATAGAGGAAGGGACAGAAGTGAGTTATCTCAAGGTAGACTCCGAGATAGAATTAAGGGTAGGCTAGATGAAAACAATGATGAAAGAGGTCTCCGAGCTCCATGGGCGAGAAGAAGAGAAATGGAAGACGAAAGAAAATCAGCTCCTAGAAGCATAGCAGAATCTAAAAGCAGCAAAAAAGAGGAAAGTACTACAGAGCCATCACTTGGGAAGAGGAAAAGCTTGGAGGAGGATCATCATAGTCATAAGCGATCAGGAAATTCATTTGCAGCTCCATTACCTTTTAGTGAGATTCTCAAGAGAAAAAGAGCGGCTGCAGCTGGTGGTAGCAGCAGCAACAACAACAGGGACGAGGTCATATCGAAAACCGAAGCTGAAGATGAGACCAAACTCATAACAGAAGAGAAAACCGAGGTTGTCGCTGAACCCAAACCAACCCACCAAGCCGAAGTAGAAGAAGGAACGATCATTGAGGAAGAAGAAGTGTATGAAGGAAATGAAGAAGAGCAAGCTTATGAAGGCGACGAAAACGGAGAATACTATTACGAAGAAGGATATGAAGAAGAGGGAGATTACGTATATGAAGAAGGTGAAAACGCAGAAGGCGAAGAAGTAGTAGCTTACACTGCTGAAGAAGGAGAAGAAGAAGCAACAGAAGGAGGTGAAGCTGATGTCGAAGAAGACATTGAGATGTTGTCCTAAAAGAACAGAGATGATCTAAAAGTCTGCACAAAAGGCTGTTTTTGCTCCTTTTATCTCAATGGAGAAGTCGATGGGCGAATAATGCAAGTTGTTTTTATCTTCTTTGGCTTGCCACTGAGTTTCCTCTTTCAGTCGCCATTTTTTGGTTTTTCTTATGATGATTTCTTAAAATTGTAACAGTAGTAGAAGAAAGAAAAGAAACACCAAGTACAATTACAACCTCATATTTCTGATTTCTTCTTGAACACTAGTTTTATCAAACCATTATTGTGTTTGATTCGATGTTTGCACTTTGCATATGGGCTTCTGAAATATGGGCCTATAGAGCCCATAGCTAAAGCCCATTAAAGTTAATATCTTACAAACAAGAGAACAAGTGAAAGAGAAGTCTTTGATGGAAAACAGCAACAAAACCCAGAGTTCATAAACCCTACTTTCTTCGTCTTCTTCACTCAGTCGAGGAATGTCTGTGAGCTAAACGATGAAGCTCATTTTGTTTGCTTTCCTGAAAATGTTCTGTTCTCTTCGCAATTTTATTCAAGTTAATCGTAGATTTCCTTATCATGTAAGCCCTTGTTCCTCTTCTCTCTCACAAATTCGAGGACCTCTCTGTTTTCCTCCTTCTCAATCTTCCTTTATCTCGTGCCCTTTCGTTTTGTTCACTAGCTTTCTCTGTATCATTCGATATCCTTTCGTTAGCAAAACTGGTCCTTGTATCTACTCTGAAAGTTTCAATAAAGATTGGATCTTTAAGGTTGTTCGAAATGATCTATGGGATGATCCTCAAATTGAGAAGTTGTTTGATTCGGCATTGGCTCCCATTTGGGTTCCAAGGGTTCTTGTTGAACTGAAAGAAGACCCGAAATTAGCTTTCAAATTCTTCAAATGGTCAATGGCTCGTACTGGGTTTAAGCACACTGTACAATCATATTGTATAGTAGCTCACATTCTGTTTTGTGCCAGAATGTATTATGATGCTAATAACATCCTTAGAGAGGTGGTTTTGTCCAAGGCTGATGAATTTTCAGACTGCAATGTTTTTGATGTTCTATGGTCTACAAGGAATGTGTGTGTTCCTGGTTTTGGAGTTTTTGATGCTTTATTTAGTGTTCTGATTGATCTAGGTTTGCTTGAGGAAGCTATTCAGTGTTTCTCTAAGATGAAGAGATTCAGGGTTTTCCCAAAAACTCGCTCTTGCAACGGTTTATTGCACAGGTTTTCAAAATTGGGCAAGACAGATGATTTGAAGAGATTTTTCAAAGACATGATTGGTGCTGGTGCGAAACTGACTGTGTTTACTTACAACATAATGATAGATTGTATGTGTAAAGAAGGAAATATAGAAGCTGCAAGAGGCTTGTTTGAAGAAATGAAATTTAAAGGTTTAATGCCAGACACTGTGACATATAATTCTATGATTGATGGTTATGGGAAGTTTGGTCGATTAGATGATACAGTTTACTTTTTCGAGGAAATGAAGTCTATGAGCTGTGAGCCTGATGTTATAACATACAACGCACTGATCAATTGTTTCTGTAAATTTGGGAAATTGCCTAAAGGTTTGGAGTTTTATAGGGAGATGAAGCGAAATGAGTTGAAACCGAATGTTGTGAGTTACAGCACCTTGGTTGATGCGTTCTGTAAGGAGGGTATGATGCAACAAGCTATCAAGTGTTATTTTGATATGAGAAGAGTTGGTCTTGTGCCTAATGAGTATACATATACTTCCCTAATTGATGCCAATTGTAAAATTGGAAATCTTTCAGATGCTTTCAGGCTGGCTAATGAGATGTTGCAGGTGGGTGTGGAATGGAATGTGGTTACTTACACTGCAGTGATTGATGGCCTTTGTGAAGCGGAGAGAATGAAAGAAGCTGAAGAACTTTTTGGCAAAATGGATGCAGCGGGTGTGATTCCAAATCTTGCAAGTTATAATGCTCTAATTCATGGATTTGTAAAGGCAAAAAACATGGATAGAGCACTAGAGCTTCTAAATGAATTGAAGGGGAGAGGTATTAAACCGGATTTGCTGCTCTATGGAACTTTCATTTGGGGTTTGTGTGGCCTAGAGAAGATCGAGGCAGCTAATGTAGTGATGAATGAAATGAAGGAATGTGGAATCAGAGCAAATCCATTTATCTACACAACGTTAATGGATGCTTACTTCAAATCAGGAAACCCCACTGAGGCATTGCGTATACTGAACGAAATGCTAAAACTTGATATCGAGGTCACACTTGTTACCTTTTGTGTTTTGATTGACGGATTGTGCAAAAATAAGTTAGTTTCTAAAGCTATTGATTATTTTGGGAGGATAAGTATTGATTTTGGTCTACAAGCTAACGCAGCAATATACACAGCAATGATTGATGGTTTGTGTAAAGAGAATCAAGTGGAGGCCGGGACAACTCTTTTTGAACAAATGACTCAAGAAGGTCTAGTTCCAGACATTACGGCATACACAGCGTTAATGGATGGGAACTTCAAACAAGGGAATATCCAAGAGGCTTTGGCTTTACACGAGAGAATGTCTGAGATTGGTATGAAGCTTGATTTGCTTGCCTACACTTCATTAGTCTGGGGATTATCACAATGCAATCAGTTGCAGAAAGCGAGATTCTTCCTTGAGGAAATGATCCGAGAAGGAATTCTGCCCGATGAGGTACTGTGTATTAGTGTCCTGAAGAAACACTATGAGCTTGGATGCATAAACGAAGCTGTAGAGTTGCAGAGTTCTTTGATAAAGCATCAGCTTTTAACCAGTGAAAATGCTAACGCACTCCCGAATATGTGAAGTCGAAAGATGCAATCATTTTGCTCTTATCAGAGAGATTCAAATTTGGATCCAAACCTTCTTTCTTCCGAAGAACATGAAGAAGAAGAAACCAGTGCATGGAATCATAAGCGTAAGCTTCCATGGGAATCTATAAGCCAATCCATTCATCATAAACAACTGTTGCGGCTGCAGTTTTCTTGGTACAGGACTAACCCGAGGAGAAGCTTATCGATGGATATAAATTTCGTCGAAAAGAGCTATGATATGAAAAAGAAATCCAATATTGGGTGATTTGATCAAGCTCTCAGTTGAGTCTGATGATAAAAACGTAGTCTTTTGTTGCAGACTTTGAAGCTCTGAAGCTGTGGAGTAGATGACAAAGAAGTGAAGATTATCAAGTAATTAGCTTACAGATGGGTTTTAAGGGTTCTTCATTGTCTTTATGTATTGTTGCATTGAGGAACCAATCAAAAATCCCAATTTTTTTTTCTATCATACTTCTTTTTTCTTTTATTAATCACTGAAGAATTAGTTTTATGAGCTTCAAAATCATATATATATAAAGATTTTTGAATTTGCATTTTATAAATTTTGAGGATGGTTTGCACAACCAGAACCAGAGATCAAATCCCTCTGCTTACATTATGTAGGAATTTGGTTATTGAGCCGGCCAATTGTGATCCAATATGATTTGTCGTTGACAAAAAAAAATTCGAGGATGGTAAGTTACTAATTAAATAAGTTTTTTTTTTGTCAACTAACTTACCAACTTTTAAATTTCGCTACTACTACAAGTAGGGGTTCGATCTCGCCTTGAAATTTGTAAAGTACCTATGTCACTGGGCTATCTGTCATCGGCAAATAAGTAAGTTTTTTTTTTGTCAACATTGGGCCACAAATGGTCGGCCCATTAGCCAAGTTCTTGCAAATGCAAACGGGGGAATTCGATCCCAGGATGTGCAAGTGTGCATGTCTCTTGCGGACTTACCATCTGCTACTAGGCTAAATGCCACTTGCAATAAGTAAGTTTTTTTTAATATTAATTAATTATTATACATTTTATTCCGGATTGAAAAATAAATTAATATTTATTTATAAGAGTTAGTTTATTTATAAAAATAAATCAATGTGACCCTGAACTATCTCACACTCACCAGTCACAATCTATCTCGCAGCACATGGCTTGCTTGCAACCTCTCGCTGGAGGCCATGTCATGGTACAAATCTTCGAAACTTTATCCCAAATGAATAATATCGATCTCCATTTAAGTCCTCATATGTTTATATTGTCTTTCCATAGCCAAACAGTCCGGCCAAATTCTGTGACCAATGTGGAGCACAGTACTTAAGAGAGACATCCAAATTCTGCTCAGAGTGTGGTTCCAAGAGACTCGGGATATGTGAAGAGACAGACAAACTGGTGCTGAGAGTCTTGAATCGAGTTCTCATTTAAGGAACAAAGGTACCAGAAGACTAGTGTTTCAGGTTGGTGAAGTTGGAGCCTTTCTATTACTTGGCCCAAAAATAGTTAACTAAAACTGGTAGTGTTCCTTACTTTGGTTAATGCAGATGTGTTAACACTTGTATGTTTTTGGCTTTGTAAAAATGTATATGTTTAGTCATCAAGGATTCTTGAAGGTGGGTTCTTAATTTTACTCTTAGACCACCTTCATTGGTAAAGAAACTCAAAGAGTTTCTTATTAATAAAATAATAATACTTGTAGTTATAGTTTAATTTTTATCTAAATTTTTATTTTTTAAAATGCAATTTCTATTTAAAACATGACAAGTTGCAATAAATTTTTTTAAAAAGTCTCTAAAGGTTGTTATTTAAGAAACGCTTTTTCTTTCTCTTTCCTCTTTTCATTAATTTTTCAATTTTTTCATTTTAATATTATTAAGAACCTTTAGAACATCCACATCAGGAGTTCATGGAGATGGGGTTCTTAGAGAAAAAAAAAATTGTAAAAACGCGGAGCCAATCAGGGTCCGCCACATGGCGAACTCTGATTGGCTCCGCGTTTTTACAATTATTTATTTTTTTCCTAAAAACCCCCTAGGGGATTCACTAATGTGGTCTTACCATTGGGGTACTCTTAATAATCTAACCAGTATCGAATCTGTTATTTGAAAAGTCTAGCAAATATGAGCTTAATAAAAAAAATAAAAAACTGAAAAAAAATATCATTATCAAACAAGAACCATTAGCTACAAATATATTTGTATTTCAAATAGGTAATGAAAATTAACTTTAAAAAATGGAAAATGTGAAAAGAAAATTTAATATGATTGGATCGACTTATTCTCAGTCTGGTAGTAGATGATTACAATATGGAGACAATTGAAAAACACATGATTATGAGCTATATTTTATGTTAAAAAAAGTATGTTAATGTGTAGATATGAATAGCATAATATATGATTAATAGAATATTTACATGGAAAATTATATATAACACAGTATAGACACATATGACAATAAGCAGAACTTCAAATCTATACATGAAGACTTAAAGTCCTTTGTTAAAACACCAACAACCTTATTAAATTTGGAGATGAGTTACAACATAATAACAAAGTCTCGTCTCTTTGGAGAATATTTTTATGGAATAAATGATAAATTAGCAGGTTTTGGAACAGACACAACGAAGACTGTTGCATCTACCGGTTTCAAAACCTTCAGTGGGGCAAATTTTGGCACAGCTTTGTGAGTTGAGACAAACTCCATTGAATTTGCCACTTGGTGACTCACATGTCCTTGCTTCCACAGGACTCATTCCTAAAATCACAAAACACATAATACATCAATATTATGAACGATACATATGTGTATATATTCATGCTAAAAGTTGAATATTGTTTTAGAATCTATGACATGTTTGATTGGTAGTATTATACGAGAGGTTGCATTAAAGATTGCTTATTTTGCTACCAATCACTAAAACTCCGTTTGAGATCAGTAGTTGAACGGATATAAGAAAAGTCATCGGTTGAAACAAGCATGTGTTTAGAGTAATTTATAAGTATTTAACTGTCCTTTTTTCAACCGTCTTACTCAAACAAAATTACCAGTAGTATTCAACGAAGAAATAACTATTAGAATATGGGTTTCCAACTCAAAATCAATTGGCAATGAGTGGAGAGATCCATATTTTTATATATTATAGAGGATCTTTTCCAACTTCCGATGTGGGATATTATTCCCTAATATGCCCCTTCGAGATAATGGTTGTTTAGCCATTAATCTTGGTATGTACGGGGATTGATCGACGGCACCAATCTTGAACTTAGGTTGTCGATAACTTGACCAACTTTGGGTCTGATCGGGTTGGATACCATATTAGAATATGGGCTTCCAACTCAAAACCAATTGGTAATGAGTTGAGAGATCCATATCTTTTATATATTATAGAGGATGCTTTCCAACTTTCTATGTGGGATATTATTCCCTAATAATAACAAGCTACGATAACATAAATACTTTCAATGAAAACTTCGCAACATATTTTCCGCGAGGTATCTATTGAAAAATCAAAATTTTTACCGTTTAACGAACATGAAAATGTTATAATTTGGCTACCAAAATTGATATATAGGTAGATAATAATGAGATGAGTAGTAATGAACCTGTGGCAAAGAGGAGCATGACCGTGAGGAGAAGAGATGAGACCAAACGTAGAGAGAGCTTCATGTTTTAAAGAGAAATAAAGATACAATGATGTTTTATTTTTTGGGTATATAAATGTTGAATAAGATACAAATATTTAGAGAAGTTTAGACGATTTAGAAGAAGAATATGGCTTTATATAAATAGTGTAGATTTTTTGTTTGTGGGTGAAAGGTTTTTGCTTAATTTAGTAATCACATATTAATGGTTTTTAAGGCCATACAAAAATATAGTAACAAAATGTGAACCATTTAAAACCTTTTCCCAAAGTAGCAGTCGTAATTAAAGGCTAACCACTTGATTTAAAATAATCATTTTTACTAAAACCTTAAGGAAAACGAATAAGATTATAGCAAAGAGGAATTCAGAATTTATGTTAGAAAGTATACAAATATTACTCATCAGAAATCGAAAAAGTTTGATATCTTTGGCAATAAGTACTTATGATGTTTTTTTTGATAAACAAGTATTTATGATGTTACTTAGGTTCCGATAAGTTTTGTCCAAACTGAAACCAATTTTGAACTTCTAACATAGTCCAATGAAGGATAGAGGTCAATGTTGTGTTCCACAATTGCTACCAAAGCCAAAGATTGGTATGATCATTTAGACTAATATAAAAAAATGGAGATTTCTCATGTCATATAAAAAATTTATGAATCATTTGATTTTAGTTTTGAGTTAGTAACTCATAATTCGTAATATAATATCAATGTCTATGACCAATCCGTCTATAGACCACATGTTAAATGTTTCAGTCTCACAAACTTCACGCTTCAAATGTTCATATAAATGTCATTCTACTTATTGCGAATTACTTTTAAATTGAAAGATTATAATTATGATCATTCAATCTGTATGGTTATTTCTTTTTGTCAATAATTATTAGTTCAATCTATAATCCAAATTTTTAACCCAAGTACGCAATTTTCTAAAAGTTGTTTTATTGTTATTTGGTGTGCTATTACAATATATTTTACATATAACTTTTTTTTTTGGTCACATTAGATGCATGAACCAAATTAACAGAAACTTAATTCATTAGTACAAGCCAATATTATTAGATACCCACAGAAACATACATCGCAACAAATAAGGTCCAAGAAAATAAACATAGAAACACAATAACATATATATATAGTTATATACTCATATCATATTTGTGTGTGGTTTAATATAAAGATAAGTGTAAGGAGAGTGATCAGCAAGGTTTGTTGCAGTAGCATTGACGGAGGAGTCCACCGCAACTACCATCGGGAAAACCTTCGTTCTGGCAAACACTTGCACAGTTATCTCCGGACACGCACGGTCCGTTGAACCTTTCGCTCCTCGTCTCACATATCCTTGCTTCCACTTTTACTGCAGAAGAGTTCTTATATTACTGAAACAGATCATATTATTATTTGATCTAGGCCATGTATAACATGTGTATTTGCTCATAATCCAAGATAAAATAACAAAAAAGTTAGTGTTAATATATTTTAATATCAAATTTTATTTAATGAATTCAATTCCAAATCTTATTAAATTACAAAATTTAAATGAATATTTTTAATTAAAAAAATTAAATAATCATTTGTCCTTAATTCATTGGCAAAAAACGTAAATAAACATCTCTAATTAGTTGTAAAATACTTCATCATTAAATAGTTGTAAAACATTTTGTCTCTAATTAGTTGTAAACAATTTCGTCTTTGTTTTTAAAATAGTATGTTGTAAAGTCGTTGTAAAATAGGCGTTGTTAGTTAGTTGCTAAATTTACTTTAACAACGATTTTACAACGCACGCCATATTTTACAACGTTCTTATAACGCAAAGTTTACGACGCACTAACATCGAAATTTGCGCGTTGTTAAAAATTACAACGATTTCACAACGTTTCTTATCTTACGACGAGCAGGACACGACTAAACACATTTCATCCATAATTCGTTGTAAAGAAAGTTAATAACGATTTAGAGACGAAAATTGGAGTTGTAAACTTTAAGTTATATTTCATTCATATATGTGTGACATGAATATATATAAATTATCATGGAATGAATAATGAACCTGTAGAAGTAAGGAGCATGAATGAAAGGAGAAGAGCTGAGATCAAACGCAGATAAAGCTTCATTCTAAAAGATAATGATACATTAATTTCTTTAAAGAGAGATATATAAAGTGACGAAATTGAGAAAATTAAGCAGATTTCACGGTCATGCACTTTGAAAGACAAAAATAAAATGTACAACATACAAACTAAGTAAAACCTCACCAGCTTTAATGTATATATATATATATATATATATTTTAGTTAATTTTAATTTTAAATATCATCCAACTTTGTGTCTGTTGTTTGAAGTTATATACAAACTATATTATTTACTCGCTAGCTTTATTTGAAGATAGAAATTTATAATGCTTAATAATTAATATATGAAAATGGAGTGTATGTTCAAAATAGTCATAAACTTGCTCATGTATTTTATTGATATTTAATGTAATATAAATAATACATACAAAAATTCTTAAATTTGGGAAAACTACTTGACTGAATTTATTTTTGATTGGATTTTTTTAGTATTAAAAGGAGTTATTCAAGTTCTTGGAGACATAGCTTTTTCTTCATGCATAGCTAGATATATCTTCGAATCAAGCATTCACCAATTAAATTATGCTATTTTAATGAAAGTTTAATTGATGAATAAGAAGTTTTTTGTGTAATGACTTGGGATTAATTCTTTCTTCTAACTTATATTTCCTCTTCTTTTGGTTAACTATTTAAAACCAAAAAATAAATCAGCTAATCATAATTCAAAAATTTTTGAAAACAAAATTATGCTTCTTTTTTGGCTTCATAATTAGTCGAATCTCATAGCTTATTAATCCAATAATCTGTGAATTCGTTAAACTAATTCAGAAAAAAAAATCTTAGCTAGTCCGAGATTTTTGATGTTCATAATACTCAAAGAATTTCTATTAATCTGGATTGCTAAAATTATAAAGAAAAGAGAAAAAACCCACATTTGGTTTAGGAAACCAAGAACTTAATTAGACAAACCCATCTGCCCAAATATTGAGGAATTGGATATTAGTGGATCCTCAAGTCTCGTGAAACTCCCCTATTCTATTGGAGACATCATTTGTCTCAAAAAATTGAATCTATCTAAATGTTCAAGTCTGTTTGGAGCTCCCTCCTTCTATTGGAACTGCCACAAATATTGAGGAATTGGATATTAGTGGATGCTCAAGTCTCGTGAAACTCCCCTCATCTATTAGAGACATTATTCGTCTCAAAAAGTTTAATCTATCTAAATGTTCAAGTCTGATTGAGCTCCCTTCCTCTATTGGAACTGCCACATATATTGAGGAATTGGATATTAGTGGATGCTCAAGTCTCGTGAAGCTTCCTTCCTCGATTGGAGATATCACTTGTCTCAGAAAGTTTAGTCTATCTAAATGCTCAAGTCTTATGGATCTCCCTCT
This sequence comes from Lepidium sativum, assembly GCA_023374145.1. NCBI lineage: Eukaryota > Viridiplantae > Streptophyta > Magnoliopsida > Brassicales > Brassicaceae > Lepidium > Lepidium sativum. The sequence goes on along the minus strand of JAKUCM010002885.1, from coordinate 6,037 downwards.
TTCTATTGGAACTGCCATAAATCTTCAAGAATTAGATATAAGTGGATGCTCAAGTCTCAGGAAACTCCCCTCCACTATTGAAACCTTCAACAATTGAAAGAGTTTAGGTTGTGTGGATGCTTAAAGCTAGAGGCTCTTCCAATGAACATCAACTTGAAGTCTCTCATAACACTTGATCTAAGAAACTGCATGCAGTTAAACATATTTCCTGAGATTTCCACAAACATAGAATATCTTTTTCTGGATGGAACTGCAGTAAAAGAAGTTCCTTTGTCAATCATGTCATGGTTTTGGCTTTCTGACTTTCATATGACATATTTTGAAGGCCTGAACAAACTCCCACATACTCTTGGCATCATCACGGGCCTGGTGTTAAGCAAAGATGTACATGAAACTCCATGACTGCAATGATCTGGTATCACTTCCCCAACTTCAAGATTCTCTAATTTGCATAGATGCAAACAATTGTAAGTCTCTTGAGATGCTGGATTGTTCCTTTAACAATCCATGGATTTGTCTTATCTTCACCAACTGTTTCAAACTGAATCCAAAAGCTAGAGACCTCATCATGCACACATCAACTCGTAAGTATGCAGTGTTACCTGGTACACTAGTGCCTACCTGCTTCAACTACAGAGCTAGTGGAGATTTCTTAAAAATTAAGCTGAAGGAAATGCCTCTTCCTACATCATTGAGATTTAAGGCTTGTGTTAGGCTGGTTAAGTGTAATGAAGAAACAAGAGATGATGATGATGATGAGTGTCATTAACAAATATGTAAATAGTAACGCACATAAAGAACAAAAGATGTTCGAAGTAAATCGACCTATTACAGAACATATCTACACATTTGAAGTTGAAGTAAGTGAGGTCACTTCTACTGAGCTTGACTTTGAGTTCAAAGCATATTTCAGTTGGGAAGTTAAGGAATGTGAGCTTCTACAACTTTTGGAGGTCCCTTCATAATGAAAGGTTACAAATATTTTATGTCAGTCTCAATTATGTTATACTATTTGTTTGCACAATTATCAATGTGTAATGTTCAATCATGTTTAATTGCAGATAGGAACAAATAGAGAAGATAATAAAGACGAGACGAAGAAAATGTAATTCATTAGTAGAATCTGGAAAGCCATGCATTTGTTTAATGAAAATAAACATATTATGAATATGGATTGCAAGTTTATTAGTACACGAGCATATTGTTGTGATCATAACGAGCATAAAATGAATGAATCTTATCTAAATTAAGCTCGTTGATGTTTATGTAAAAATGTCATTATTACCAATGGTACATTTGTCGAGTTTAATCTAAAATCACATAACACGAAAGGCACGTGTAGTACCTAACGCCTTTTTTTTTGTTACATGTGAAATTAGATAAGTTTAGAGAATCTCTTTGTCTGATATTTTTTTTATCAACGGTAAATTATATTGGTTTATAATATAATCATCAGTTTTCTAGATTCTATTAATCGATCTGTTTAAATTTTAATCGATAAAATTTAATTTATTATCAGAATTTAAAATTCGAATTTATATGATACAGAACAATAAATACCATTTTCAGATTTATAATCATCGATAAAGGTATTTCAACTCTATTAAACCTGGTTAGTAGAAAAATATAATTTAGATTTGATAGATATAAATCCTTAATAATTGTAAATGACTCTTACCATAGTTAATTTGTATAACCAAGGATCGAATCCCACTATCTACATTATGTAGGAATTTGGCTATTAGACCGGTTAGTTACGGCTCAATATAATCTTTAATAATTAAAAGCCATTAGTTGATTTAACATAACATTAAGACCAAAGACTCACAAACGAAAGACTTATTTGACAACACACTCAAACATGTACAGTACAACATGTTACTGTACTGAACATAAGATAAGAAAGAAGTAAGACATAACAATGGATCCAAGAGACTTGAGTTATAGATCATCAACAATGTCTGGTGCAGTAGCAACGACGACGGAAGCCACGACATTTACCTCCACCGAATCCTTCATTGTGGCACACATTTGCACAATTGTGAGTGCTCACACATGGACCCTTGAACCTATGGCTCTTTGACTCACATGTACGTGCCTCCACTGCCACTGGACCCATACCTTAGAAGCACAAATGTAACTTAGTTTAGACCATAGCTTCGTTTCATGTTCTCATACATATATATTTTTATTTTTTGATAAAAAGGAGGTTTCGAGCCGAGACCCATAATCTCTTAGGATCCGAAGATACCCTATGGCCAAAGGACTCAACCTAAGAATCTCCCACTTGGGAATTACCATTCTTCTTATATTTCTTTTAGATCGACAAAATCTTATCTATAACCTAACTTTAAACAAGTAACAATACTAAAGACATTTATATATAGTACACATTCATGATTTAATATATTAGTTTTGTTTACTATGAGTGCGAGTAGGAGTTATTGTAGAAAACAATAGAGTAAATGCGATTAAGATTTTGTGAGTGTAATGAACCTGTGGAGACGAAGATCATGAACATGAGAAGAAGAGCTGAGATCAAATGCATAGAGAGCTTCATTTTTAGAGACTGAGAAAGAGAAACTCAGAAGAGAGAAAGATGAAGAAGTGATGAGTTTGTAGGATGCTAATGAGAAAATTGGCACTATATAAAGTGACTCAAAAGCTATGAGAACACTCGAGATAATTGATTTATTTATTATTTATTTGAAATTCTAAGAAACACAGATTTGGAAAAAGAAAAGCTCTATCTTTTAATTCCATTATATGAATTTTAAAAAAGAAAAGGTATGTTTGACAGAAAAGAAAGAAAAAGAAAAATAGTTAAAAAATCATGAGCAATTTAATATATATATATATATATATATATATGTATGTTTCATTTTTAATGCAAATTTTAGTAATGAATCATAATAAATTTCAACATGTTAAAATATTTATGACACCAGATTTTAGAAAATCCTATACTCTTTCTTGCATAATATTATTTGGGATTTGTAAGAAATTTAAATTATGAATCAGATTTTATAAAAACATATATATTATATTTATTGAAAAGTTATTGGTTTTGAGTTAAAGAAAATTATTAGATACAAGAAAATATGTATTTATAATTAATTGTTAAATTTTAATATATAATTGGAAATTATTAAAAATTGATCATTAGAGGGAATATCTTTTTATTCCATTATGATCACTTTTTGATTTTTTGCCACAGAGGCGTGACAATAAATTGTCGTCTTTTCTTCTCACTTTTCCTGAATTTTTTCTGTATTTCTGTCAATTTATTTGCTTTACCGACACTATAATACATGTAACACTTGGTCCTAAATGGAAATGACAAGACACAAAGATCGTGCAATAAAACCAAACCAACCTATTATCGTACAAAATCATAATTAAATTACAGTTTGTGTAAAAAGTAAAATTTGTTATATATATACTCTAATTACACTAGCCATCTCGTGAATTGAAGTGAATGTGTCAAATGAATAAATGTTTTTGGTTAAATATCTAATTTTGTTGATTTTTATTTTATTTAAAAAAATCGTATATTTATATATAATATCGGCGAATTTGGATTTAAAATCGAACTTTTTTTGATCGAGATAAAGTAGAAAAATAAAGTGAGATTTTGGAAATCTGAAAATACTATACTCAAATTTTCCTGGATTCATAATTGTGTGTATTGATATTGTTTATTAGATTGTATCCAGATATTTCCGATTTATTAATATGTTTTCTTTGTATAAGAAAAGGATTGGAACAATGAGAAATTTACGATCTTCAACCAACAATCTTCAATAATTCCTTTTACTTTCAATAAGAAATTCACGATTTTCAACCATCAATGAGAAATTCACAATTCATAATTGTGTGTATTGATATTGTTTATTAGATTATATCCGGTTATTTCTAATTTATTAATATGTTTTTTTTGTATAAGAAAAAGATTGGAACAATGAGAAATTCACAGTCCTCAACCAACAATCTTCAACAATTCCTTTTATTTTCAATGAAAAATTCTCGATTTTCAACCATCAATGAAAAATTCACGATTCATAATTGTGTGTATTAATATTGTTTATTAGATTGTATCCGGTTATTTCCAATTTACTAATATGTTTTCTTTGTATAAGAAAAAGATTGGAACAATGAGAAATTCACGATCTTCAACCAATAATCTTCAACAATTCATGAAAAATTTACGATTTTCAACCATCAATCTTCAACCATTTAATGTTTGTTAGTGTTAATGTTTTTACATAATTATCTTTAGTTTAATATATACACCGTTTTCATGAATAATTGTTGCACCAATGTGATAAAACTTGCATTTGCATTGTAAGATTTTTTGGAAAATAGATAGGAATCCATTTATTGGAAAAACAAAGAGCCAATAGTTTTTTGATTACATAAAAAGCTCGAAACACACAAACCAAAGACTTATTGGAGTACAAACTACAAGCATACATGTACAATACACAACATGGTATTGTAGCAAACACAAGATGATCGATATATCGAAGATATGGATCTAGCAATTTCTTGTACAGAAACAACGACGACGGAATCCACGACAGTTACCTCCATGGAAGCCTTCATTGTGGCACACATTTGCACAGTTTGTTTCGCTAAGACATTTACCTTTGAATCTATGGCTTTGTGACTCACATGTACGTGCCTCCACTCTCACTGGACCCATTCCTATATCAATACAACACAATACTTGGTTTTACAACATACCTTTGTTTCATTCATTAAGAATTCCAAAAGACTGTACAACTTTTATATGAAATTTTGTTTAGAAATGCATGATGCGTACCCACAAGAGAACGTTAGTTTAAAGATAGGAACGTCAATTTACGACGTTTTGGAGACGTCATAAATGTCTTTAAAGACGTTCCTACCCTTTTACGACGTCTTTTAACTCTTTTAAAGAGAGTCAGTACATTTTGTCGTAAAAGAGTTGTAAGAAGACAACGAAAATGTTCGTTGTAACATAAAGTCTATGAAAGAATTAGAGGTTTTTTTTTTGGACAATCCGGATAGTTCAAACTCAGAGAGCATATTAACTCCACTTTAAGTTTGGTTAAATCCGGAACTAAAAAAGAATCAGGTTAAGTCTAAATTTGATTCTGTCCTAAATTTGGTTTGTTAAAACCTGAGTAGCTAGTAAGCAAAGTTAGATCTTAGGTTATGAGTAAGGAACCTGAAGAGATGAAGATCATGAAGACGATAAGAACGGCTGAGATCAAACGCATAGAGAGCTTCATTTTTCTAAAGAGATACAGATTTTGGAGATGAGTGTGAAGTGGTGAAATGTTTATGAAGAAAATGATGCTATTTAAAGGGATTAAAGAGGTCTAAAAAAAGATCTTTTAAAGAAAAATTTGCATTTTAAAGTAATTTTTAGGATATTTTCGGTTCAAAATCTTCTTTATATCTTTGGAGTATTTCTTTTGGTTTTAACCAAAAATCGTGATCCACGATGATTTTGTCCATTTTTTCTTTTAAATTAACGTTTTTAGACATTTTTCTTTTATTTGTAATTTTGTTGATAAATTTGCTTTACCGACACTGTCATAAACATAAATTTTTGGTCCTTAGTGGAAGTGACACGACACGCAGAGAAATCCTACCGTTTCGACAAGTCATTCTTGAGTGAATAAAACAAAATTTTTATATAAGAAAACAAAAAAACGTCTATAAAAACGTAAAATAATTGAAGTTTCTCAGATATTGTGGAGTCCACAATGATAGTGGTCACGTTAAAAGCACCAAGAAGTGGACTAGTCTACTAAGGATACTATAGAGCTTGATATTATGCAATGCTCCTATTATGATTTTCTCATTTGGTAAGTGGTTTTTATTTTAATAATAGATAATAAGTTCACTAAAATAAATATAGTTGTAGAATTAAAAATAGAGTTCTACTAAATGTTGAAATCTTATTATTAAGTTGATTTGTTGTGGTTTAATATTAATAAAAAAAATTAACTAGTAACTGTCATGTTCTTCAAACATATTTTAATCT
>JAKUCM010002884.1:0-66745 GCA_023374145.1 Lepidium sativum | reverse complement strand
GATCCACTCCCTGACCGAGCAGGTAAGGATCGATCGAGCAATGCTCGCAAGAGCATAGATCGATCGAGCAACTCGGGGATCGATCGATCCTCAACCCAGGTTCGTTTTCTTAAACGCGCATAACAGTTATTTTTTCGCGAAACACTATTTGCAAAAATTCTAAAAACTCGATTTCTCTCTCGTGTTTTACCCGATTTCAATGATTCGAAAGCCTAATCCACTTAAAATCTCATCATCTATCTGATTTTGTGGTTTATAACTCCGATCTGCAAAGGTATACCCTCTAAATTTGAAATTTTGATCCGATTTGGAGATTGAATTGAGTAAAAGAGGAACTTGTTTTCTTGGTTGATTTTCATCGATTAACTTATACATATGCCTCATATTTAGATAGATTCGACCCTCTCTTGCTTTTTGGATTGTTAAAATTCAATTAGAGATTGCTCGTTAGGTTGAAGGAGAATTTTTAGGGAAATTTCAAAAATTTTAGGCTTGATTTTGATTTGATGTGGTACGATTTGAAATTAGGCTGATGGATGTTGATATTGTTTATTTGAATGAGAATCTGAATCACTGATCGTTTTTGCATCTAAGATTTTGAATTTTTGTGAATTTTCTCGGTCACAAACTCATTATGTCGGTTGTGTCTCTCTTCTTTCTTGGTAGATAGTTCGCACATCCACTTCCAACCCGAGAAAACCTACACAAAAGGTCAAAGCATCTTCAAAACTGCAGCGCGGTCAGTCGTCACGACAGTATGTCAATATGGACCGTCAGGGTCAACCTAATGACTGTTTGCTGTGGCCAAGACCGGAGAAGACTTATTTCATAGATAATGTTCTCGTGACCGCACCACCATCGCATCTCCAGCCCCCTCAAACGGCCCTCGCAAAACCCCCTACCACGCCCTCTCAATCCTCCCGACCTTTCCCTATCCCCTGATTTAACTTCACTACCCTCTCTTCCCCCTTCCCCCACCTCTGGTCACAGTGGAAAACTGCTCTGATGGAGCCTGAATCACCTCAACTTCCTCTTTCCCACTCATCACCGGCCTCGACAACCAGTACTCAATCTGAATCTCTCTCTAATGCAGCAGATCTGAGTCGGGTCCCAAACCCTAACGCCATTGACGCTACGGTACTTCCAGGAAATATCGAGGTTCCTACTAATCCAGATTTGGATAAATCAAACTCTACCACTGAGGTGAGTGGTGTTGTGCTCCCTCCTTTGATAAAAAGCTTTCCCAAAAATGGGGTTCTTGCCGAGAGCTCTAGTGCTCGACCTACCTATGCTGCGAAAGTAAAAAACACTCAGGATAAAAACCTAAAGCGTGTAGCCCCAATCCAGTACAGCCCTGAAGGTATTCCAAGAATCAAGATACCTGATGCGGTCTTCCAACACGGCGCTGTAGCACACAAGGACTATATTGTCAGCTATTTCTCTAGAAAAATACCACCTCTAGGGTCCATCCAAAGCGTCCTAAACTACATGTGGGGTAAAGGCCGAAGAGTTGAGTTCTATATTCTCCTTGCAACAAGATCTATGCTCATAAGAATCCCCAATGACTACTTGAGGGAAAAGATTCTAGCCAAAAGAATCTGGTATGTGGCTGACTCCATGTTTCAAGTGGTTGAGTGGGGTTCATCCCCCACGGATGCTGCACTTTCGCTGAGCCGTATTCCCCTTGGATTTAATGACCCTGGAAGGATGGAGCCTGATAGCAGGACTTGTTGGTGAGCCAAAATAAATTGACGATGTCACCTTGATTCTCACAAACCCCTCTACAGCCCACCTGTTTGTGGAAATTGACCTGCAGAACCCCATCCCAAGTATTGTTGAAATTGAAAGAGAAAATGGCCATATACTCAAACTCCCAGTTGAGTATCCGTGGTTCCCCCCCTCAGTGCTCCCACTGCAAAACATATGGTCACATAATATGGAATTGCCCAGTGGTGGTGCAAAAATGGATTGAAAAATCAAAATCGTCTTCTTCTCAAGAGAAAACGTCACCTCAACCTATGGTTGCGCCATTGGGGAAAGATGTCCAGCCTCCTGCCCCTGGAATTTCAGCTGTGATACATATTGATGACCCTAATCCTCTGGCCCCCCTGCCAAAACCCTCCACCATGCCGGAAAATACAACACAAACCCCACTTAAAACCCCAAAACAGCCAAACAAACGCTCTAAAATCCATATACCTACCCCACCCTCAAACAATCAACCTTCCCCTATGGATACCTCCCAACCCTCGCCAGATCAGCATCAAAGAGAAAGCCAAATTCCCACAAATACCAATGATCTTACTGGCACACCCTTACCCTCCAAACCCCCAAACCCTCCGCCACTACCTCAACAACCCTCAATAACAACCTTACTACCTGGAATGGGATCGCTCCTTCAAAAAGGAGAGTCCTCTTCATCGGCCTAATGGGTCCCAACCTATTTTTTTGGAATGTTCGTGGTTTAAATGACCTGAGCAAGCATCATACTTTTGTTAACTGGCTATATAGTAACAAGCCTTTATTTGGCGCCATTTTGGAAACACATATTAAGGAACCTAACCTACACAATATTCTGCAAAAGACTTGTTCAAGATGGAGTTATATGACTGACCATACCTCGAATGCTGATGGAAGGATAATACTAGTCTGGAAGCCTCTTGTTTCAGTCACTACTCTGCATGAATCCCGGTAAACAATGACAGTCCAAGTTAGGCTGCCTGGAGGTCAAATGTTGATGTTCACGGCGGTTTATGCAAGCAATCGAGAACATGAAAGATCCAAGTTATGGGCAGAACTTGTCGATATGAAAACTAGATTGAGATTGGATGAGTACCGATGGGCCTTAGGAGGCGATTTCAACCAGATCATGCTTCCCACTGAGCACTCCTCTCCTCTGGTCTCCTGTATAAATAATCATATGATGGAAATGAGTAGTTGTATGCAGAATCTGGAACTATTTGATCGGAGATATCATGGTTCTTATTTCACCAGGAAAAACAATCAACCAGAAGGCCCCATTGCCAAAAAATTGGACTGACTATTGGTTAACCAGCGTTGGATCTCAGATTTCCCACACAGCTCAGCTTCTTTTCTACCCCTTGAATTCTCAGATCACACTCCCTGTTTGCTTGATCTGGTCAGCCCTACCCCAAGTACGGGAACTAAACCGTTTAAATTCCTGAATCACCTTACAGCAATCTCTGACTTCATCCCGAAGGTGGAAGAAACCTGGAAACAGAGTGGTAACAATGCCAACACGTTACCAACATTATGTTACAAACTAAAGAGCCTAAAAGCCATGCTTCAGAAACTAAACAAGGATAATTTCTCCAACATTGAGCAAAGAGTACAGGAGGCACACCTGACCTTAAAACGTATTCAGGAACAGTCCTTGGAGAATCCAACCCATGCAACATTCCTTGCAGAGAAAGTGGTGACAGATAAGTGGCATTTTCCTGCGGCAAATTGAGGAGTCCTTCTTTAAACAACGGTCTCGAATACTACCTTCTTCCATCGCTGTGTCGAAGCAAGAAGATCGTACAACAGCATTAGATCCTTCGCTTTGTCTGACGGTACTGTAGAGAGTGACCCGGGAAGGATGACGGCTCTGGTGCTCAGGCACTTCTCATCAATCCTTGCCCCATCTTCAACTCATTCTCCCCTTACTCCACAAGCTGGTTTCAATCCCTACAGCCAATTAAATGTGATGACCACACGAAGCAGCAAATGATAATAAAACCTTCCCAGGAAGAAATTCAAGAAGTGTTTTTTAAGCTCAATCCCAACAAATCACCAGGACCTGATGGACTTACCTCTAAGTTTTTCACTTCAGCTTGGACGATTGTAGGTGCATAATGTATGGATACCATCTCCCATTTCTTTGACTCAGGGTTTCTGCCTCAGGCCGCAAATGCTACCATATTGTCCCTCGTGCCAAAAACCCCAGGCCCATCATTTGTCTCTGACTACAGACCCATCTCCTGTTGTAACACCATTTACAAAGTATTATCCAAACTGTTAGTGGCTCGGCTTAAACCTTTACTGCAAGAAATAATTCTCCCTAATCAAACAACTTTTCTCAAAGGACGCCTATTAATCGAAAACATAGTTTTGGCGGGAGAATTGGTACAGGGGCTATCACAGGAAAAACGGACCAAAGCGACTCATCCTTAAAGTGGACATAGCAAAGGCGTTTGACACCCTCCGGTGGGATTTTGTATTTGGATGTCTGAGAGGGCTAGGTATCCCGGAAGAGTTCTTAAGGTGGCTAGAACCTTGTCTCTGCACGGATTCCTACTCTATTGGATACAATGGTGGATTGCATGGATATTTTAAGGGAACCCAAGGTTTAAGGCAAGGCGATCCCTTTTTTTCCTTACCTCTTTGTAATAGCCATGAATTGCCTCTCCTATCTACTTAATAACGGAGCGGTTAATGGAAGTTATGCCTATCATGATAAGTGCAAACCAACAAAATTGACTCACTTGTGTTTTGCGGATGACCTCCTCATCTTCGCGGAAGGCAGCCTCACAGCAGTAAAAAATATACTGGGCATCTTGCAATCTTTTGAAGACAAATCTGGGCTAAAAGTTAGCTTGGCCAAAACTAGCTTCTATGTATCTGGCCTAACGGATCAAGAAACGGAAAAAAGAGCTAGGGAAACAGGGATTACATATGGTGAATTACCTATGAGATATTTGGGAGTTCCTCTATGCTCCAAAAAGCTCACTTTAACAAATTGTGCTCCACTACTAGCGCGAATCAAATCCAGATTCACCAGCTTGGGCTGCCAGAACTCTTTCATTCGCCGGAAGACTGCAAATACTGAATTCAGTCATCTCAGGGATTACCAACTACTGGTGTGCTACCTTCTTCCTCCCAAAGAGTTGCATCAGGGAAATAAACTTGTTATCCAACCGCTTTCTTTGGAAAGGCACAGCAGAGGGCTCATACTCTGCTAAAGTCTCATGGGCTCAGATCACATTGTCAAAAGAAGAAGGGGGGGTTAGGTATAAGAGACATTACCTACTGGAATATTGCAAGTACACTCAAGCTTATTTGGCTCTTATTCTTTCAACCGAAGTCCATCTGGAAACATTGGTTCACAAATCATATTTTGGGAGGCGACTTGTCTCAATTCTGGATCATAAACACGAGGCAAAAACATTCATGGTTAGTGAACAAACTACTAAAGCTAAAGCACTTAATATTTGATTCAATTAAGAAAAAAGTTGGGAATGGACAAGCTGCAAATTTTGCACTGAAAATTGGTCACCCTAGGGAAATCTATCCTTATACCTTTCGGAAGAGAGAGGGCGTTCTGGCATTCAATCGAGAGCTTCTCTTGCATCACTATGGAACAGGTTCACTTGGAAACTTCTTACTGCAAGATTAGAGAACTCAGTTAATGTCCAGACATTTCTAACAACACTCCAACTCGACAATACTCAAGATACATATACTTGGATTTTCAATGGGAAAGAATCTACCAAATACTCCACAGGAGCTATGTATAATGTATTGAAGACTCACCAACCTAAGGTCAGCTGGGGACACCTCGTTTGGTTTTTTCGGATCTGTCCCGAAACAGAGTTTCCATGAATGGCTCGTTTTGCTAAATCGCAACCCCACAAAAGATCGCCTCATAAGTTGGGGCTTTCAAATCACTCCTACATGTCTACTATGTGATCAACAACCAGAATCAAGAGATCACCTGTACTTTGCATGTGACTTCTCCTCATCGATCTGGGCTCATCTCTCCTATCGGTTGAGGATCCCGACTGCAACTGAGTGGGAACAAGTAATTAACCAACTACAACAACTAAAGACCAGAAAAACTCGACAAAGATTGGTATCACTTACATGGCAAACAGCAATCTACATGATTTGGGCTGATCGAAACAACAGACTTCATCGGAACAGGTTCTCCACCGCCCCAGAGGTAACAAAGAGTGTGGATGCCTCTATCTGAAACAAAATCGCTAGTCTCCGATGTCGCAATGATCGGCTTACATCGTCCATGCTCCAACTGTGGTTCCTCACAGCCGGTTCGTAAAATCCACATCTCTAAATGTCTCAACAACTCTCATCTAACAGCCATTACTACATGAAAGCGAACAGTCTTCGGTATGCAAAGCGTCAAGATTAAAATTGGGCTTGCGGTGGCCTTTTAATTTCAGAACTCGGAAATCAATTGGGTAATTAGGTTCTAATATATGTGTTAAGGCCAAACCTTTTACTGGGCTAAGTGTAACACCCCCGTTCCGCGGACCCTTCGGGTGATTCCGGATAGGTTCGAGGGACAAAGGAAGTTGTGTGAGGAAGTAAGGGAAAGTCTAGGGTTTTGATCGAACAAGGCCAAGTGCCATTCAGACAAGGCAATGTGTCATTCAGACAAGGCCAAGTGCCATTCGGACAAGGCCGCAGGAATTCGGACAAGGTCACGAGAATTTCGGACCAGGCTCCGTAAAGTTCGGATAAGGTCGCGTGAAATTCGGACCAGGCCGCGGGAAATTCGGACAAGGGAGTGACAGTGTCTGAACGGGTAGTGAGTTTGGACAGGGAGTGATGTGTTCAGACAGGAAGTGAAATGTTCGGACAGGAAGTGAAGTGTTCGGACAAGGAAGTTGAGTGTCCGAACTGAAGGGAGTGATAGTGGGAAGTGGTTGAGCCGTTTATGGGTTGGTCCGGGACATAAGTGTCCAACGGATTTGGCCCACCTTGGGGCGGATTAGGGTTAGGGTTTTTTACCCAAAACCCTATAAATAGGGATCAAAACTGCCGCAGCCCAAAAAATCAACACGAAAATCTCTAAGGAAAATTGGAACCATTGCGAAAGAACTCTAAGACCAAATTTTTGCCGAATCGAGCAAAGGAAAGAGCAGATCGAGAGCAATCAAAACCGGATCCGAGTATCTTGATTGGCAATCGCATCAAGAGGTGTCAGAAAAGGCTAAGGCAAAGGTAAGTTTATCAGGACTGTTGAGGTGATTCTTGGTTTGTTTTGGGCAATAGTGGGATTAAGTCTTAGATGGGTTAGAATTGCGTGATTGATTGGATGAATATGTACTGTTTTCCGTTCATGATTTATGTTTTGGTTGATTCGGGTGAATCCGAGTAACTAAGGCAACAGATCTGATTGGACTCTAAGCATATAAGTATACATGACTCTGTGCATGAATAATGTTATCTCTGACTTGATTGCTTGTTGTTTGATACGTATCTGGTTTGGCCTAGTGGGACGGAATGACCGACTCACTAAGCAAATTCGTTTGCTTACTCAATCTGTGTGATTGTAGGTCATTTACCCAAAGACCGTGAAAGTGGCTAAGTAGGAGCGAGACCGAGGCGAGAAGGAGGAAGGATGGAATAAGACTGGGTTAAAATAGGTCTAGACACATTTAAATTCGAACATTCTTGCAAACTTGTTGTACTAGAACCTCTTGAGTTGGTTTATGCATATGTTTTGGGCTTATAAAACTGTCAAAAACCCGAAAAAGACTATGTAAAGAAAGAACCTAAAAATGACTAAGTGTTTGGTCCGCCCAAGGCCAAACTGAATCGAATCCGGACGTAGGCCAAACTGAATCGAATCCGGACGAGGCGGTTTCCCGAGCTGTGACGGGAAGGTCCGAGGATTAGGATGTCCAAAGTGAACATCCCAACGCGAGTGCTGGTACTGCAAATCCTATTGGGATGAGTGAGGTGTTCGCTCTTTTGACCCAAGTCTTGGAAAGACTTCCTGCTGTAGTGCCCGCTGCAGCAGTACCACCGCGGGTGATTCCGGTTCCGGTGGAAAATGTGGTCGAGGAGAAACGCTCTGCGGCTACTCCATCATTCCTGAAAATGATGGATCACATGCAGAAGTTAGGCACCAAGTTCTTTTCAGGAGGTGCCAAGCATATCGAGGCAGACGAGTGGCGAAGTAGGCTGGAAAGGAATTTCAACTCTATCTGATGCCCATAAGAGTTTAAGAGGGATATCGCGGTCCACTACCTGGAAGGGGACTCGCACAATTGGTGGCAAGGCGTTTCGGGAAGAATAGATAACCCGAACTGCAGCTGGGAAACGTTCGGTAAGGAGTTTAGGGAAAAAACTTCCCACCGGAAGTTTTTGATCGGCTTGAGGGAGCCTTTCTGGATCTTTGCCAAGGATCCATGTCCGTGAGGGAATATGAGACCAAGTTCAACAATCTGAGGCGATATGCGGGTCGCGAGTTGGACGATGAGAAGGTCCAGGTTCGTCGCTTCATGCGCGGACTGCGAATTGAGCTCCGGAACGTTTGCCAAGTCCGGAACTACAATTCTGTTGCCGAGCTGGTAGAGAAGGCAGCACAGTTGGAAAGTGGGCTGGAAGAAGCCAAGGTGGCTGGGGAAAGGAAGTGGGTACATACTGTACCGCAAGTGCAGGCGGGAAGTGTTTTGGGACCCAGGTTCAAGACACACTTAGACTGCCATCGCGGTCGAGTGAAATTTGAAAATGGTGGGAATCAGCTGGTGTTTCAGGGAATCCGACCCACCTTAGGGAACTTGATCATTTCAGCTATCCAAGCAGAACGGATGGTCGAACTAGGATGTGAAGTGTACTTGCTACGATCACAACTGCCGAGACGGAAATGGACACAGAACATAAGGATATTCCGGTGGTGAATGAGTTCGAGGATGTGTTCGCGGCAGTTAAGGGTTTACCACCATCTCGATGTGATCTTTTCACGATCGAGTTAGAACCCGGGACGGCCCCAATCTCTAAGGCACCTTATCGGATGGTGCCGGCAGAGATGGTCGAGTTAAAGAGGCAGCTTAGTGAATTGACGGATCAGGGATTCATTCGCCCAAGTAGTTCACCTTGGGGCGCACCAGTGCTCTTCGTCAAGAAGAAGGATGGCACGTTGAGGCTGTGCATAGATTATCGTGAGCTGAACCGAGTAACGGTAAAGAACAGGTACCCTCTTCCTCGGATAAACGAGTTGTTGGACCAACTCAGAGGTGCTACCTGGTTCTCAAAGATCCATTTGGCTTCGGGTTACCATCAGATCCCAATCGTGGAGCCTGATGTTCGGAAAACAGCCTTCCGAACAAGGTACGGATACTTTGAGTTCGTGGTAATGCCCTTCGGGCTGACTAATGCTCCAACAGCCTTCATGAAATTGATGAACGAGGTGTTTCGAAAATTCTTAGATGAATTCGTGATCATCTTCATAGATGACATTCTGGTGTACTCTAAGTCGCCGGAAGAGCATCAAGGTCACTTAAGGACGGTTTTGGGGAAGCTAAGGGAACACAAGCTGTTCGGAAAGCTGAGTAAGTGCAGCTTTTGGCAAAGGGAAATTAGGTTCTTGGGTCATGTGGTCTCGGATAAGGGAGTGTCCGTGGACCCGGAAAAGATCAAGGCAATTTCAGAATGGCCTAGACCCTTGAACGCATCCGAGGTAAGGAGTTTCCTTGGACTAGCTGGGTATTACCGACGTTTTGTTAAAGGCTTTGCGAGTATGGCGCAACCTATGACCCAGCTTACTGGAAAGGATGTCCCTTTCAATTGGACAAAGGAATGTGAAGGGAGTTTCTCAAGGCTTAAGGACATGCTAACGAGTACTCCAGTTATGGCCTTGCCAAAACCGAGTGAGCCTTATGTGGTGTAAACGGACGCATCACGAATGGTTTTGGGTTGCGTACTGATGCAGCATGGGAAGGTGATTGCGTATGCATCACGACAGTTAAGAAAGCATGAAGTGAATTACCCCACTCATGACTTGGAACTGGCTGCAATGGTTTTCGCCTTGAAGATATTGCGATCCTACCTTTATGGTGGAAAGGTTCAAGTGTTCACGGATCATAAGAGTTTGAAGTACATCTTCACTCAACCGGACCTGAACCTAAGGCAAAGACAATGGATGGAACTGATCGCGGACTATGACCTGGACATAGAATACCATCCGGGTAAGGCAAACTTAGTTGCTGATGCACTAAGTAGGAAAAGGGTGGACGTGGACTCAGAAAAAGAGATGGAAGGGCTGATTAGCATGGTCGGGATGTTGAGTCTAGCAGCCTTAGCAGTTGAAGAGGAATCTTTGGTCTTACGTGCAGCGGACCAAGCCGATTTGCTAAGTCGGGTACGGACTGCCCAAGAAAAGGATGAAAATCTGAACAAGGTAGCAAAGAACGATAATACTGAGTACCAGATTTTGAATAATGGGACGATTCTGGTTCATGGCCGAGTGTGTGTTCCAAACGACTAAGGATTGCGGGAAGAAATCCTTAAGGAGGCACATCAGTCTAAGTTGGCTATCCATCCTAGATCAACCAAGATGTATCGAGATCTAAAAAGGTACTATCATTGGACAGGAATGAAGCAGGACATGGCTAAGTGGGTTTCAGAATACCCTACTTGCCAATTGGTGAAGGCAGAACACCAAGTTCCCAGTGGGTTGTTGCAAAGCCTACCGATCCCGGAATGGAAATGGGGCATGATCACAATGGACTTTATAACGGGACTGCTCATTTGTGATAAAAGGGATGCGATATTGGTAATAGTGGATCGACTGACCAAGTCGGCTCACTTCATTGCGGTCAATAGGACGGATCGAGCGGAAAAGTTGGCTGAAATCTATGTAAAGGAGATTGTTCGGTTGCATGGTGCACCAGCAAGCATAGTGTCGGATTGGGATGCCAAGTTCTGTTCAGCGTTTTGGAAAGCGCTTCAGGCTAAGTTGGGGACTAGGGTCAATACGAGTACTGCGTACCATCCGCAGACAGACGGTCAGTCAGAACTTACTATCCAAACACTTGAGGACTTGTTGCGGGCAAGTGTGCTGGATTGGGGAGGTAAGTGGGATGAGCACTTACCTTTGGCCGAATTCGCGTATAACAACAGTTATCATGCAAGTATTGGGATGTCTCTGTATGAGGCATTGTACAGACGACCGTGTTGAACCCCTTTGTGTTGGACTCAAGTGGGGGAGCGAAGCATATATGGGCAAGATTTCATAGAGGACACAACAGAAAAGTTCAAAATGGTCAAGCTCAACATGAAACAAGCTCAGGATACGCAAAAGAGCTATGCGGATAAGAGAATGAAAGAATTTGAGTTCGCAGTTGGTGACTTGGTCTACCTTAAAACGGTCACATATAAGGGTAAGGAGCGTTCGGCCCGATCAGCTAAGTTAACACCAAGGTATATGGGGCCTTATGAGATTCTGGAAATGATTGGGAAGGTAGCTTATAAGTTAGCACTGCCCGTTGAACTGGATGCGTTTCACAACGTTTTCCATGTTTCGATGCTAAAGAAGTGCTTAGGCAATGGGGAACGAGTCGTGGTTGAACCTCCAAGGAACCTAAGGGAAAATATGACGGTTGAACGAGTTCCAGTCCGGATCCTAGATAAGAAGGTCAAGGCAAACCGAAGGAAGAAAACCAGAATGGTGCAAGTCGAATGGGATTGCGATGGGGAAATTGAGGTCATGTGGGAACCAGAAGTCAGAATGAAGGAAAATTTTCCTAAGTTATTTGAGAAGCAAAAGGTTGGACCATCTCAAGTCTAGATTCAAGGACGAATCCTTTGAAGTGGGGGAGACTTGTAACACCCGCGTTCCGCGGACCCTTCGGGTGATTCTGGATGGGTTCGAGGGACAAAGGAAGTTGTGTGAGGATGTAAGGGAAAGTCTGGGGTTTTGATCGAATAAGGCCAAGTGCCATTCAGACAAGGCTAAATGCCATTCGGACAAGGCAATGTGTCATTCGGACAAGGCCAAGTGCCATTCGGACAAGGTCATGTGTCATTCGGACAAGGCCGCAGGAATTCGGACAAGGTCGCGAAAATTTTGGACCAGGCTGCGTAAAGTTCGGACAAGGTCGCGTGAAGTTTGGACAAGGTCGCGTGAAATTCGGACCAGGCCGCGGGAAATTCGGACAAGTTCATGAAATTCGGACAAGGGAGTGACAGTGTCCGAACGGGTAGTGAGTTTGGACAGGGAGTGATGTGTTCGGACAGGAATTGAAATGTTCGGACAGGAAGTGAAGTGTTCGGACAGGGAAGTTGAGTGTCCGAACTGAAGGGAGTGATAGTGGGAAGTGGTTGAGCCGTTTTTGAGTCGGTCCGGGACATAAGTGTCCAACGGATTGGACTTGATCTAATTCAGGTGGGCTCGAATTTGGCCCACCTTGGGGTGGATTAAGGTTAGGGTTTTTCACCCAAAACCCTATAAATAGGGATCAAAACTGCCGCAGCCCAAAAAATCAACACGAAAATCTCTAAGGAAAATTGGAACCATTGCGAAAGAACTCTAAGACCAAATTTTTGCCGAATCGAGCAAAGGAAAGAGCAGATCGAGAGCAATCAAAACCGGATCCGAGTATCTTGATTGGCAATCGCATCAAGAGGTGTCAGAAAAGGCTAAGGCAAATGTGAGTTTTTCGGGACCGTTGAAGTGATTCTTGGTTCATTTTGGGCAATAGTGGGATTAAGTCTTAGATGGGTTAGGATTGCGTGATTGATTGGATGAATATGTACTGTTTTCCGTTCATGATTGGTGTTTTGGTTGATTCGGGTGAATCCGAGTAACTAAGGCAACATATCTGATCGGACTCTGAGCATATGAGTATGCTAGACTTTGTGCATGAATAATGTTATCTCTGACTTGATTGCTTGTTGTTTGATAAGTATCTGGTTTGGCCTAGTGGGACGGAATGACCGACTCACTAAGCAAATTCGTTTGCTTACTCAATCTGTGTGATTGTAGGTGATTTACCCAAAGACCGTGAAAGCGGCTAAGTAGGAGCGAGACCGAGGCGAGAAGGAGAAAGGATGGAATAAGACTGGGTTAAAATAGGTCTAGACACATTTAAATTCGAACATTCTTGCAAACTTGTTGTACTATAACCTCTTGAGTTGGTTTATGCATATGTTTTGGGCTTATAAAACTGTCAAGAACCCGAAAAAGACTAGGTAAAGAAAGAACCTAAAAATGACTAAATGTTTGGTCCGCCCAAGGCCAAACTGAATCGAATCCGGACGTAGGCATCTCGAATTAGGGTGTCACACTAAGCCCATTTATTTTCTCTTCTTGCATTTTAATAGAAAACGAAATTCAAAAAAAAAAAAAAACTATTATTTCTAATCGCTAATTTTTTGAATAAATTTTTTGTTATAATTACTCATTTTTCACCCGCAATTTATAAAGCCGAGTCACCAAATCTAACTCATGTAAAATTAAATTCACTTTAAAGAAAATAGAGCTAAAGACATATTAACATGAGAAGACTAAAGTTGTAGTCAACGATCACTATCAAGTCTGTCATGCACCAAGCAAGGTGGATATCAGACCACGTGTCAGTGCCCCATGAATCAGAGGGAGATGCAGAATGTGATCATCACTAGGACAGTGGTCTCTATTGTCCCTTTCACATGTCACTGAATAAGACAGCTAAACACACTATAAGTCAACCCAATTTTAGTCTCCTTTCAATTTTCCATTTTTAAGTAAGAAATTCATTTCCAAAATATGTTACTTCTTTCTTTATTATGTAAAGTAAAATAATTTAAATATGTATTGGTTTACCGGATTTTTTTCGATTTTCTGGTTAATTAGAAGGATGATACTAATGACTTCGAGTTTCTCTTATTATGAGTAATAAATTAGAAATAAATTTTAAGAAGTAAAGCTTAGATATTGTTATTCTTCTCGCTTGTCACTCCATCTGTGCATAGACGGAATTGTTGTCTCGACTATCCTATCAGAAACTCCGGAGAAATCATAGTTATTTTGCAGTAATTGCAATCTTTGTGTTTATAATAGCAATTGTTCTGAGTTTTCTTTTTCATTTGTTCATACTTACATAAGTATCCTTTCAGAATTTGTTTGTTGTAGTTTTCAGAATTTGTTCGTTATTGTTTTCTGTCGGAAATTTTGTATTCCATTGTTGTAAACTTTTTTCGTTTATGTAACATTTTATTGAGAAAAACAAAAAGGGGCCTTTTAGAAGTTTTCATGAAATATATTAATTCATGTTGATAACCAAAAGGAAGTTTAGGTTCTAAACAAAACCTAGTCTACTTACACTTTTTCATATCTTAAGAGTTATGATACACAAAAACAAAACAACACTTAGAAAGATGTTTCTCCTTCCATTGAGATACTCCGGCCACCGTCTAAGCTACCGCCGGAGAATCCATCATCTTCCTCCTGACTATTATCATTGTCACTACCACAACATGATTCACCCATAGGGTTATCTTGACCGTCCATTTGCTCATGATTGATGCCATTACAGCCGTTGATGTTGATAGAAACTGGTTCCGTTAGCTGCTTCCCGTCTCGTGGAGGTGAGAAGACTACCGGTAGATAAAGCTCAGCCTCACATGGAAACTTTGAGCTCTTGAAATGTTCCTTTAGATCTTCTAAACCCTTTAGATCAAAAGTAAACACATTGTGACCAAAATTATCAAAGTTATCACAATATTTATGACTTTGGTATATATGAATGACATGCAAATCCCATGCATCGACATAATAGTTATAAAGTCTAAACTCAAGCTTGTCAAGTTTATATGATTTGCAATTTCAATAAACTAATGTGTATATATATGTGTTCAATATTTCGCAAAGCGCTAGTCGGCCGAGCCTATTGAAAAAAATCAGAGATTTACTGAGGATTTAGTTTCTCTTTTTCTTTATGTATAATTTTATGAATCAATCGATTTAGTTGGTTACCGACTAGCCCCTACTCTGGGGATTAATCGGTTATGCGGCCGACTTTTTAGAACAAAATATATACCTGAACTCTTGCATAAGTGATTTGGCAAATCTTGCGAGAATTAAAAACCTCCCAACGTTGAAGATGAAAAGCTTTGTAAAACCTCCAAGCTGCTTCAGGAGATGTCATATTCACAAACCCATAACCAACATTGCACTTGTTGCTGACACAACAACAAAGCAAAGATTTATGAGTTTTAACACAAATCTAACACAAACAATATATATTTGATTAATGTTCAAAGTTTGATTACTTGAAATCCATCGGAAGATACACGAAATCATAAGAAGAAAATGGTTGATGATGAGACTCATGTTCCTCGTGCTCCTTGATGATTGCTTCATTGATGTGAATGCAATGATTGTCAAGCATATTTAACAGCAACTTTTGACTACACATATAAAATAAAATAAAAAGAATTAAACCTTTGAAAAAATTCCTCAAAAATAAGACCCACAAGAATCTAAAATATAAGAGCATCAACTAAAATGCCAAGTCAATTAAGGTAATGATCAAATAAGAATATAATTAAAAGCTTGATGGAACATAACATAATAAAGAATTTTATCTAGAATATTAACCTTTGAATATAAATCCATGTGAATATTTTAATAAAAGATTAGGAAGATCTAAATTATTTAACAATCCTAGTTTGAAAAAGCTTCACACTTTAAATTCATATTTTATACTTTATTGAAAACTTAGAAAGATTTCATAATCTTAGCCACCATAGTTTCCTAAAGAATAATTGAAAAAAACATAAACCTTTCAATTTTTATAAACTAATTAGGACTGCGCAAAAACACCGGGTTTGAATCCGGATATCGGATATTTGCCCACTCCTAATACTAACTATAAATTATAAATTAGATTATATAAACCCAACCTGTACTTGTTTGGTATGTTTTTAATCATCAAAGTGGTACGTTGATCTCTGCAACTTGAATCTTCCATGGTTTCTTCACTAATAAGAAACTGACTTAGTTCCATGTTCTTCAAATGTCTCTTCTTTCCCCACTTAGCCAAGTTCTTACTTTTTGTTTCCGTCTGTTCAGATTCCATAAGAGTCTTATTCTCGTCTTCATTGACAATACACAACGAACTCATAGAAGCTTCAACACCAACAACTCCATTATTAGGGCTCACATGGATTTTGTTTTGATCCTTCACTAAATTCACAGACTGTCTCAAAGAGTGAGCTTGAAATGGTGGCGTTTGAAACGGTTGTCTAAATGACCTGAATCTGTTCTTGAGTCCACCTGGTCGACTAAATTCTATAACAACTTGCTTACCACCGATCTCTTCACCATTCATTCGATCATAAGCTTTTGCAGCATCTCTTATATCATAAAACTCAATGAACCTTTGATGTTTCTTGTATGGCGTCTCTCTCAACTCTTTGATTGGACCTAAGACAAAGATTTTCACATGAAACAAACGGTCCAATTTAAGATATTTATATCATGCACAAATCAATGGGAAAAATTCTTCAAAATTTACATCAACTCTACTAAATTTATCCAAGAACTACATCAACTTTTTTGAGTTACCGTAAAAATATACCAATCATATTACACTTTTATATTCGTATTAATTTAATTTAAAACACATATCTTACACATACAAATTAAATCGTACCCTTTAAAATTTGATCATAAAAATATAAAATTTTAAAATATTGTAAACATGCAATAGTTTTTGTATAGATGAACCAGCAAGTTTTACTCCTTTTTTGGATAAAAATAAAAGAATTGAAATATTTTTTCTCCAAACAAATCCATGATTAATGTAAGTAATAGAGTCGTAATTATATCATAGCCTAACACTCTTTAAGTCTTTGAAAAACGTCTTAATTCCTGACAAATCCACAAATCGAGGAAACAAACTAAACCTAATCCTAAATTAAATAAACAAACAACATAGAAAAACCAAAAACAAATTAAAAAACATACCGTAAACTTGGAAAATCTGTCTGAGTGTAATGGAAGAAACTTCAGGGTCTAAGTTAAATATAACCAACGTTCCTTGGTTACAACCTCCGGGAACAGAACTAGTCGCCGGAACTATAAACTGAGCCCAAACCGGTTTACCAGAAACAAAACCACGAACCGAAGAAGAAGAAGAAGTCCAAAGACTTCCTCCTCTTGCTTGATGTTGCATGTGTCTACCACAAATCTCTCTAAGAGCTTTTTTAGCAACACGAAGATCATAAAAATGAACGGTCACGATTCCTTCTAAGATTCTTTCCATTTGAACGCCACGGATATCTCCGAATATCTCTAAGTCATGTCTTATTGTTGACTCAGTGACGTTACGTGGGATAGAGATTAAGGAAAGAGATCGTGTAGGTGAATTTGACGGTGGAGGAAGAGAAACATGTGGTGGTGGTGGTTGTGGTGGAGGAGAGAAGAGTATTGGCTGTGGTAAGAACGTGAACGTCGGAGATAAGCCGTAAGACGACGGAGGACGCGGAGGATAAGTGAAAGGGAAGAAGAGAGTGGAGTTTATAGGGTTTAATGGAATGAATTCTTGAGCATAAGGGTCTAAGTTTCCGGTGAACGGAAGTAGTCTAGAATCTTCCATTAATTCCGGTGAATGATGATTGTATGAGAGAGATATTGTAGTGTTGTTTTTCTTTTACTTGTATAGACAAGACAAGACAGTGGAAGAGAACAAATGTTTATTTTTTATTTTTTTTAACAAAGCATTTATGTTTCTCGAAAATGACATGTTATTTGATTTAAATCGGATTATTATTTATTGCAAATTACATTATTATCCCTACGCACTTTTTGTTGTAGGTTTGGTTGTTCTTGGGTTTTACGAGGTGTATTAGATTTGATTAAAGATTCTTAAAGTCTCTTACGACACGAATACTGAGTACGTGGAAAAGGTTTTTATCTTTTTTGTTTCTGGTTATTTAGATTTTTGTGGAGTATTTGAAATTTTGAAAATTATAAAAGAATTACTAATTGGATGTGATTATTTTCGAGGTAAAGTATAAGTAATCTCCAAAACATTTAGCTAGAGACTTAACACTTCAGGATACATTCACAGAAACATATCACGAGTCCTCGAGGTTCTAGGTATAATAGCAATAATGAATTTCTATTTCAAAATCAATTTATAATATGTAGAGCTAATATTGCACCTAAAGATTGAAAGCTTTAAGACATTTGAAAAATAAATTTGGTATGACCATTTAAAAATATTAGGTATTTTATTAATTTTATAATTATACTTTTTTAATGTAAATATTAAAATAGTAAAATAAATATTATTTAAACTAACAAAATTAAATAATTTAAATAAATTTATAGCTTTTTAATTGAAAAAATAGTGGTTTTAGGTATATGTCTTTTTGGAACAAAGTCAAATATGACTATGTGTAGAGTGATAGGTAGACACTACAAAAACAATTTATATTGATATCTAAAATTTAGTTACAATAATACATATTTCTTCATAATATCCGTTATAAAATTGTGAGGATTTGCTAAATAATTACAATATAAATATCACAAATGTATATTAATAACAAAACATCATAATATAATTTGATGAATAAATTTAGAAATAAGTTTGTCACAAATTTTATTTGTAAGAAAGTTATATATAAACATCACAACTTATTACTAATAATCTCAATATAATTGTCACAATAAATCAATTTTTTTGTAGTTAACGCATAAATTTTTGATTATTTGAGAAAAAGGCATATTTAAGCGGTCTCTTACACTCAAATGAATACAAACACGACAAGAAATAAGACCGTTTGCGATGGAAAATTGCGATGTCAAATATATGTCGCAAAATTGCTTTGCCTTTGCTACGTTCTTGCGATGCCAAAATCTGCACCGCAAGAGCATAGCAAAAATGTGACGCCGATAAAACGTCGCAAGTTCGCGGTGTTATTGTGATTCTTTTGTGACGTTCATGCGACACCGCAAAATATGTCGCAAAGACATCGCAAACTTGCGACGTTCTTGCGAGACAAAATTTCTATTGCAGTTTTGCGACATCTTTGCGTTGGTTTTGCGATTAACATTTGCGACATCACAATTCCGTAGAAAGATTTCTATTTTTCCCTATAAATATCCCCACATGAGAATGTATTTTGACACCAAACCATAAGTAATAAGAGAGAGAAAATTTCATTTGCCAAAAAAGTCCATTAAATTATATATCTTGATAAAAAAAAATGATGTCGGAACATGAATTGTTCACTTTACGACGATGGATGTATAATCGAAGGGATATAGAAACCGAAGAAGTGACGAAAGAGCTCTGAGATGGGTTGCGGACATTTATAAATCAGGCGGCAAATAAGCCACATACTCCAAATGACGGTAACATATTTTGTCCATGTATAAAGTGTGGGAACAAGAAATATTTGAATATCGGTATGGTCAAAAGACACATTTATAATAGAGGATTTACTCCAAACTATTATGTTTGGTTTTCTCATGGGGAGGGGTATAGTTTGGGTGCTGGAAGTAGTAATACGGGTGTTGGTGTTAATGATCGAGCTAGTCATGATTATGCTAATTACAACTATGGTAGTAGTATGTTTGAAAAATATGCTCATCTACAAGGAAACATGTATCATGATATGGTTACAAATGCATATCATAGTAATATTCTCGGTGTCGTTGAAAATATTATTGAAGAACCTAACGCGGAAGCAAAACAATTTTATGATATGCTAGATATTGCAAATCAACCCATCTATGAGGGATGTAGAGATGGGCAATCTATACTGTCACTAGCATCTAGGTTGATGTCTATTAAAAGTGAAGGAAACATAAGTGAGAGAAGTATAAATCAATTTGCTGATGTGCTTAAAGAGTATTTGTCAGAAGATAATAGTTCTGTTGAGAGTTATTATGAAATGAAGATGGTGGTTTGCGGGTCTAGGATTACCATCAGAAATGATTGATGTTTGTAGTGAAAATTGCATGATTTTCTGGAAAGATGATGATGAGTTGCAGGAATGTCATTTTTGTGGAAAGTCAAGCTACCGTGCAACAAATGGAAAGACGTGTGTCTCATACAAACGTATATGGTACCATCCAATCACTGATAGACTGAAATGATTATATCAATCGGAGAGGACCTCATCTGCAATGAGATAGCATGCTGAACATAAAGTAAATGATGGGGAGGTTACACATCTGTCAGATGCAAAGGCTTGGAAACATTTTCAAACGGTACATTCTGACTTCGCTAAAGAGTCTAGAAATGTATATCTAGGTTTATGCACTGATAGATTTAGCCCATTTGGTTAATCTGGTAGATAATATTCTCTATGGCCTGTCATATTGACACCATATAATCTTCCACCGAATATGTGCATGCGAACTGAATTTTTGTTTATAATTATTCTAGTACGAGATCCTAGTCATCCTAAGCGTTCTCTCAATGTGTTCCTCCAACCTCTCATTCACGAGCTGAAACAATTATGGTATATGGGTATTTGGACATTCAATTACTCGCAGAAGCAGAATTTCAACATGCACACAGTTTTATTGTGGACAATAAGTGACTTCCCGGTGTATGGATTGTTATCATGATGGACGACACATGGAAGGTTATCTTGTCCATATTGTATGGCTTGGTCAGATGCATTTCAATTAAAGCATGACAAGAAATCATGTTGGTTCGATTGTCATCGTCGGTTTCTCTCCATGCATCATCCATACAGAAGGAACAAGAAATTGTTCAAGAAAAACAAGGTTGTGTGTGTTCCTCCCCCAACACACATGTTAGGCAGTGAAATGTTGGAGAAAATTGATCATTATGGTGCTCAGGAAACATGTGAATGGCCGAAATATGTGCAAAACCCGAATTATATATCACCATGGATGGCAAACAATTGATTCTAATATTTCATTTGTCTGGAGAAGCTAAACAAACATTTTTAGCTGGATTTCTTTGGATGTAAAGTTTATGGATGGTTACGTGTCCAAATTCACAAGGTGTATAAAGCAAGGAAAAAAATATCGGGTATGAAGAGTCATGATTGTTATGTATTCATGCAGCGACTACTTCTTTTTACATTACTTGAGCTCGTTCCAACTATTGTCCATAAATCAATAGTCAGCCATTGCGGTACCTGAAATCTTTCGGCATGTAAGGAGACTTGGTGGGAAATTAAAGGAAGAGTACTAGGGAAATCACACGTATTGTCGTGTAGCTCACAATTACATATTGTGATATTGTCAAGATGTAGTGCCATTTGAGAGGTATTTAGATATGGGACTTAATTTATTTATTTACACACATATCTTGTTACTAATCATACATATATTATCTACAGTGAATTTGAGAGGCAGATATAGGAAGCCTTCCCTAATTTGCAAGAAAAATAGTATGACACAGACAAAGAACATGATTTCGCGGGTTGGTTAAAATACTATGTAAGTAAGAATACATATTAAATATGAATAATTTTGCGAAAATAAATTATTGCACATCAATATATATATATATATATATATATTGTAGGTTAGAATGGGTGTTCATGCAAACCTATGCCTTTATGGTTGCACGAGATTGTTGATGATCTTATTGCCAGGATCGTAACGACTCCAATGTATTTCACTTGCGGCTACACTTTTCATATGTACGACCATGGTTCCAATAGATCAACGGTAAATTATGGGATTCATGTGCCCGGTGAAACTGATTTCTATGGCATTTTGAACAAAATTATAGAAGTCATATATCCTGGAGTAATTGGATTGAAATTCGTTTTGATCCAATGTCATTGGTACAATACAACGGCTGATCGAGGAGTACGCACTAATAACTTAGGGGTAACCGACGTTAATGGAAGCCTGACATATTCCAAGATTGACCTGTTTATTATAGCATGTTAGGCAGAACAAGTGTGTTTTATTCCATATCCTCGTGTAAGGTAAAGGCGTGAGATGTGGCTTTCTATTATAGTAGTGAATCCAAGAGGTCTTATAATGGTGGAAGTCGATGATGTGGTTATGCAACAAGAAAGATCATCATAACTCGCTATAGTTGTTGAGTCCACAGAACAAATCATACATGCGCAAGAAGAAGTAAAAGACATTGTTCCTAATAATGCAACCGAAGATCATGATGATTCTAAAGAGTTCAATGAGACAGAGGAAGACACAGAAAAATAGGAAGATACTGATGAAGAATAAGAGAATAATTAATTATAATGTTTGAGACAATCTTTTGTTAATGTTAGTATCTAATTGTACTTGTTACACCAAAAATCTTGTTTTTTAAAAAAAAAATTTAAATAGTTGCGAGACCCCTGCGACGTCTCTAAGAGATGTCGCAAGCATGCGACATTCTTGCAATATCCTCTTTTACGACATCATTGCGATGCCACTGCGTTAGACTAATAGAACATCGCAATTCCATAGCAAGTTCTCATTTTTTCCCTATAAATAGCCCTTCATGTGAATGTATTTTCACATCAACTTATTAGAAGTTAGAAAGAGAAAGTAGTGGGGGAAGAAACAATGATCAAAAAAAAATTTAAAGAACAAAGATTTACGAGGCTCCTACCACGTATAGAACAAATGTGTCGCAAGAACATCCCAAGTTTGCGACACTTTCTTGCGACATGAAGGCCTACGACGTCATAGGGCCCTTGTAAATCTTTTTTTTAGTAAAAAAACAACCCCTAACACGAACCCAAAACTATTACGACAGAGGTCTCGGAAGCTTCGGGTTTGTCTGACCTATTACGAAAAGGGTCTCGGAAACTATTTTTTAGTCGGGATCCTTACCGGTTTCAGATTTAAATACTATTGTACCGTTTTAACATATGCATGAATATATTATTGGAAACGAATGATTCTTTGATTGTTAACATCAAATGTATAAATATGTTTCAATAGATGATAATCCCGAAGGCATTCTACATATATTCATACTTAGGCTCTCGGATCCGTTTTTTTTTAAATAAGATCATGCTAGGCCCTTGCGACGTCTATTGGACATATGTAGCAAGGGTCTCGCAATACCTTTGCGACATCTGGACCGTAGACGTCGCAAGGGCCTAGCATGGTCTCTTTTTTTCCCTTTCCGTCCTCAGAATTAAATACTATTGTACCGTTTTAACATATGCATGCATATAATATTGGAAACGAATGATTCTTTGATTGTCAACATCAAATGTAAATATGTTTCAATATACGATAATCCCGAAGGCCTTCTACATAAATTCATACTTAGGCTCTCATATCCGATTTTCTTAAAATAAGACCATGTTAGGCCCTTGCGACATCTATTGGACAGATATAGCAAGGGTCTCGCAGGGTAATCGCAGAATTAAAAATCCTAGTAGCATCACAGGGCCTTCGCGTTTATGCAAGAGCCTTGCGATGACCCTTTATTTTTAATAATTGCATCGTTCGCCTTTTCTTCTTCTCTTCTTCGCGAAATCTCTGCAATTTTAATCTCTCGTTTCTCGCCGTCGAGCTTCTTCTTCGGCTTGCTCCGCCATGGCGCCTCCATTTCTGATGTCATCCACCTCCACGGTAAAGTTTCTCCTCCTCTTTTCTATCTTCTCATCACCCATCCTTCAACGCTCATCTCTTCTCTTCATTCCCAGTTTCCGCCTCTCAATCTTCCTCCTCCCTACAGCTCCGGCAACCTCCTCCTCCTCTCAAGGTAAGTGATTGTTCTTCTTTTTTGTGTTTACAATGTAGATTTTGGATTGTATATGTTAGATTTAGGATTGGAATTTTAGATCTAGGATCTTAGAAGTCGAATTTTGGAATTGCAGATTTACTCAATATTTTTCGAATTTATTTTCGGATTTATAAAACGATTGTCGAATTTATAACACGCTTTTTTTATTTAGAAAACAATTTTTGGATTTACAAAATGTTTTCTTTGATTTACTATATAATTTTCGTATTTATTATACATTTATAAGATTTATTACACTTCTTTTGAATTTTGAAATCTTTATTTAATTTCATAAAATGATTTTCGGGTTTACAAAACGATTTTTGGATTTACTTAAAAAGTTTTGGATTTATTACACTTTTTTGTAATTTTGAAATCTCTTTTTAATTATATAAAGTGAATTTCGATTTTACAAAACGTTTTTTCGGATTTATATAAAACAATTTGTATTTATTACACTTTTTATGGATTTTAAAACTTTATTTGAATTTTTATAAAGTGATTCTCGGTTTTCCAAATCGATTTTTGTATTTACTTAATATATTTTGTATTTATTACACTATTTATGTATTTTTCAAACTTTATTTTAATTTAATAATGTAATTTTCGGATGTACTAAACGCTTTTTGATTTTATTAGACTAACTTAATATTCTGTATTAGTATTTTTATTTTTAGTTTTTCAAATGTCTAGATCTCATAATCCCTACATTCGTTATCTATCTGATGTCGATGAGATCCCCCCGGCGACTCCTGGACCGGTTTGAGATCTGTTCCCCCCACGCATGGTGCTAGTTTCACCTCTCAGCCAGGGTTTTCTCCAGTCGTTGATATACTTTCTGATCCTGTCCATAAATATCTTCCTAATCTTCATCTGAACCATCTGCCAGGAACTTTGTGGTATTACCTTTCAATTTTTACTTAATTAATTTATACATTTATTATTATTAAATTTAAATTTAATTAATTTAACTTATGTAGGTTCGCTGATGACGGGATTTTGCCAACAACAATTCGGGAGATCTTTGAACAAGATTTCGAGGAGCCGCATGCTAATTTTAGCGAGACAACTATCCAAATCATCGATGATGGTTCAGAACGTTTGCGGTTATAAAATTTCCTACGTTAATTTTACTTTATTACAATATTTATTATGTACAATTAATTATAATTTGTTAATCTTTTTTTTTGTAGCAACGTTTTCACTAGGAGGTTTCCATTACGGGATAGTCCACAAAAAGTTTGAGGCAGTCTTGCGTAGACGGATGAACGATCAAGTAGGTCATTGGAAGAGTAAGTGAAAGAAGAAATGCAATGAGGCAATGCCGCAGTGGTTCAAGAATTCGGTCTAGGAATGCCTTATTCGGTACTGGGAGGATCCGAAGTGGCAGAAGAAAAGCACAAGCTGTCGGGCAGCTCGATTTTTTGACCCTGATGGCAGCGGTCCGCACAAGCATTGTTAGAGCCGAACTTCGTTCAAAGCCTGAGCCCGCAAACTGGTAAATATTTCTTATATCACATTTATTTTAATTTTTTTCAGCAAGAGAAATCAGGGGATACTCACCCTGATATCCTTAACACTCTATACATCACCAAGCGGAACAAAGACGGGGTTTTTGCGGACAAAAAACCCGAGAAGCTCTACAACGACGTCATTGCAAGGATGCAGAAATTGACACAAGAATGCGGTGATGAGAGTTCGGGGGATTATCTACTGAGCAGAAGAACCAAATATATTTAGAGGTAAAATAATTTTAAATTCTTCATTTAGCTTTTACTATAGATAAATTACTCTAACTTTTGAATATATTTCTTTTATTAGATCGCTCCCCGTAAAAAAAGGAGATTATTTGGAAAAAGTTCTCTCGGCTCGAGGATTGAGCAGTGTATCTTACCTCAAGGATTTTCTCAATCCTCCGCAGCTTCTGATGACCTTCGAGAGATAGTCGATCGGCAGACCCAAGAGTTAGATCGGACTAACATCGAGCTGGCCAAAGCTACGAAGAAAATTACAACCTACGATCGCTTGTGGTCTATACTGGCCAAGAAGGATCTAGAGCTGATGCGTTTGTGGAGATCAATGTTGAAGACGAAGACACCGACGATTTTTGAAATTTTCAAAACAATTTGTAAACTATTTTTATTTCATGAAATTTATTTTATTTTATAATTTTAGTTTTTTTAAAATTTTAGTTTTTTATTTATTTTTGTTAATTGATATACTGTCGCAGAGCCGTCGCAAGGACTTCTCTCGCAGGAACGTCGCAAAAAAAATCTCGCATAAACGTCGCATAGACAGCCATCGCATACATGTCGCAAAGCACGACATCGCAACCACCTCGCAAGCACTGGCATTGCAGAGACGTCGCATGCGTTGGTCTAGCAGATGTCGCTAAAGACTCGCATTGCTCGGCATCACGTTCGCAGCAAAACTTGCTTCTCTCTTGCGACAAAGTACTTTGCAAGAGATTCATAAATCCGTGTAATTTAGTCTTTTGCAAAGCAAGTTGCAAGTTGGTAAGCAAGAGCTTCGTAAATGATCATTTTTCTTGTAGTGAAAAGGTGTAACGATATAAGAATCAAAATCTTTTAAAGTAAAATATTATTTGTTTAATTTCGATTAGCAATAGTGAAGAAAGCGTTTGTTAAACACGAAGTAGTGACCAAACGCACGTGCACATGAAAATCTCGGTTCGAGAAGAAGACTCTCCCTAAAACCAACGACCATAAACAATTATATAATATTGGTTTTCGTTTTCTATTTTATTTTTAGGTAAATAGTAATTCTTGCTTACCAAGTTTGCTTATGTTTCTTGCATTTTTTAAAGCTTAAAACGCATTTTTAAATTTGTTATTTGTTGTTCAAGTATGATTCTTTCCGATTAACGTACAAAATTTATGGCTAAAAATAATAAAAATATTAACATCCACTCGTAGGTCTATTCTAAGGTTTTAGTTCTTACTAGAATAGTGGTGGATTTTTTGGATATTTTATAGATTTCATGTTTTGCATTAGACTATTAAATAGAGTATTTGAAATAAAAAATTTTAAAATGATTTTCTTTTCAAAAGTATATTTCAACTTGCAAATGCAAAGTGAACTCACAAATTAAAATTTAATCTACAATACATTTTTTCACATATATATATATATATGTATTTAAAATATTTTTTACACCTACCTATATCAGATTTTACAAATTTATTTCACAAAGAAAAATTTGGTTCAATATTTTAAGATATTACAAATTTTTAAATGGGATGAAAGTGACGGTATATTATGTTACATATTAAATTCAACTAATGAATTATACTTGCATGTTTACGTGCAAAATATATTGTTTGGAAAAACATTTTCAAGAAATCTTTTAAATTTAGTTTAATTCTCTTTCCATGACATGTTTTATTACATAACGCTTTTTTGCTTAGCAATCAATTTTTTTTAAAAAATTATTGTATGTATATTGTATAATATAAGATGCAGCAAAACCAGATATTAACCGATCAAAATCTCAGTATAACCGAACCGAAATGAGTTCGGCTAGAGTTCAATGATGGGTTTGATAAAACCGAACCCAAAAATTAACTGAAACTCTTTTTCATTGAAGTTACAAAGTAACCATTGGCTCTAAGACTTGAAAATAGTAACTTAATCGTTAAGCTTAGCGAAGCAAGATTTGTATCTTTGAGCAAGACCAAACATCCCTAGAGTTACTCCAGTGTGAAGCATCACTACGATGCTTGATTGATCCTCCTGCACAAGCCCTGTTGTTGTCTCCCAAGCAGCTAATGTTTACATTGTATCTACTAAAACTCCCGTCTCCTGCGCAATTTTGCGACACACCTTCACTTCTCCTTCCAAGACCTTACCAAATCTGAAAACATAAGAAAATTGAATATTGATCTGATGAACAATCAATCAAACCATTGTAAATCTGTAAAGCTTCAAACTTGGAAAGATTATTTTTAGTTGTGAAAAGAAGAACTTGCACAATTGCAAACATACTTTCTTGGATGTCGACGATCTACCATTTGATCATATGATTCATATCCAGGCTGCTGCAAAAGACTGAGGCATGAAACTGGCTCGAAATTCTGCTATCAAGCGATGTTCCTGTCTCTTGTAATTTTCAAATGTATCAGCTAGCATCACTGCATTAATCTCCCATGGAAGCCTGAAAAGGATTTAAAAGTGAGCTAATAATCAAGATAATGAAAGACTCGGCAAGAGGATAAAATACAGCCACAAATAGTATTGGTAAAGCTTGTGAAAAAATCCTAACCCCAAAGACATAGCTGCAACTCCTAAACCCACAGCAGTTGTTCCGGTACCAGAATCGACTACAAATTTGACCGGCATCTTCTTCCAAGTAAATGATCTTGTGACAAGTACTGCACTAACCGAAACATACCTGCACATAGTTACAAATCCCTTGTTAACGATTATGCATATACAATAATCTTAGTCACTTCTTCCATAATGATTTTGCCCACTACCTAGACTATATCCTAAATTGATCTTTACCAAGTAAGGCAAGAGCATCTCCAGCACCTTCATTCACGATTAAAACCTTTCTAGATGAAGTTTTGGAACTTAAAAAACCATCCATTTTTGCAACATCCATAGCCTCAAGCTCCTCAAACAAGTCTGTAGCCCATAAGACAGAACCATCTTCCCCAGCAATCTGATCTGCGTAAGTTCTCAGCATTTCCTCTCTATTCGCATACCTCCATCTTGGAATATACTGAACATTTCCATACATAGTTGAAACAAGGTTATAACCGGTCAAAACCTCAGGCTGTTCTCCACGCAGTAGCAAATGTGATCTAAGACCTCTCTCGGCACACAACACAGCAGAAAGGTACAAGCAACTGATTTCCATTTCAATCAAAACCTAATTCTGTTTTAGTTCTATAAACAAAAAAATGATTCAAACTTACCAACTGCAGCTGTATGAGCACTTTGACAACCTCCACATGTAACCTATACACATAACAAAGGTCTAAGTTGTAAGCATTTCCCACAGAACCCAATCGAGGTAATAACTTAGTTAAGAAGATCACATTCTCACCAAATCAGTGACATTATAATCTTCAATTCTAGCTTTGTTACCATTGACAAGAGGATGTAAAATATCATCTCTGAGAATATAAAAAGACGACCTTTGCTCTGACTTCGACATTTCCTCTCCCACGTAGTGGAAGAGTGTTGTTAATGAAGGAGTTTTTATCATCCTTACAAGTCCCTGTTGGTTTTGTTGCTCATTTGTGGGTTGTGGGACGAGCCAGCAGCCCATTAAGCAAATGGTTTGCTTAACGGGTCATCGGCCAGCGTCGGCCCAAATCTTTTCTTTAGCTCAGTTTTGGATACTGGGGTAAGTTTGGTCCAATACCAGAGAAAATGAATCTACCCATGTTTAAGGCTAGGTTCATCTTCCTCGTATTCATTTAGCGATTTATGTTTTACAGAAAGAACACCATTGTAACAGAGAAGAAGCTCTGAATCAAGAACACAGAGAGTATAGTGAATCTCAGATTTAATCTGAAGAGAGATGTACTCGCCGAATTTCTCGGTAAGGAACTCTATAATTCATGTGTCTCAATTTCTCTTCTTTCGCAATCTTTTAACTCAAATTGGAACCAAATCATCTCGATTTTGATCCGCAAATGAAATCGAGCTATGGCATGAGCTAATGCTTTAACAAGTGGTATCAGAGCCTGCGTTAAAGAAAGATCAAACTGCATTAAGCTCAGAGTTAATAAAGGTAGAAGGTACAAGAAAAGGAAAATTACTTTAGAAGAATTGTCGCAGCTCCTCATCTTCTTCTCTCAGAGACGTGGAGGAGACTTGAAGCTCATCGGTATTATTTTTGCTCGCAAGAAAATTACAGAAAGTATTAGTATTTGCTTGCGTATCAAGGAAGTTTAAAACACACAACAGACTTGCCAAAAGTATTCGAAAGTTTCAAGCATGGAAGTCATCTCAGGAAAGTTCGAGGTGGAGAAATTCGATGGTAAAGGAGATTTTGGATTATGGAAATACAGAATGCTGAGACAGTTTGAAATTCATGGTCTTCTCACAGTACTTGAGAAAGATCATGAAGAAGTATGGCCTATGGAGGAAGTATCTATGACAGACAAAGAAACAGGGAAAGAAATCAAAATAGGTAAGCCAGTTTCAAAGGATCCTCTATGGGAGCTAAAGGATCGGAGAGCAAGGAGCCTGCTCGGGCAATGTCTATCTAACTCGGTATTAAGAAAGATAATGAATGAATCTACGGCATTCAAGCAATGGAAAGCCCTAGAACGTGATTACCAGACCAAGACTAAGGCTAACAGAGTCTACTTAAAAAGACAATTCTCTCTATACAGGATGGATGAAGACAAATCAATTGAAGAAAATCTTGACGTGTTCCTAAAGCTAATCGGAGATCTAGAAAGCTTAAAGGTCACCATTCAATATGAGGATCAGGCTATAGCATTGTTAAACAGTCTACCACCTCAATATGACCCACTTACACATACTCTACAGTTCGGAAATGCAAAGGACACCCTAATTATGGATGATGTAATAACAGGAGCCTATGGAATGGAATCAAACCTAAGGCAAAAGGGGTTACTAAGGAAGAAAACACATTCAGAAGGGTTGACAGTTGATGGCAGAGGTAGGACAGAAAAGAGAAATGTAAAGAGTTCAGGGAAGAACAGAGGCATGTCAAAGAGTAAAGGTAGGTCTAAGTCAAGGCCAAGATAAAACAATGAAGAAATCAGGGCTTGTTGGATATATGGAGATGAAAATCATTGGAAACGTGATTGCCCACAAAAGAAGAATGGGAAAGGAATGGAATCATCAAATTTTGCGGTAACAGAATCAAAGAGTCTAGCCTACACTACAAGTCTAATTGCAACTACTGAGGAATGGGTAATGGATTCAGGCTGTACCTTTCACATAACACCTAGAAAAGACCTAATTATTGACCTAGTAGAATTTGAAAGAAACAAAGTCTACATGGGAAACAACTCATACTGCTAAGTCAAAGGAGTTGACAAGATCGTAATTGAGAATAAAGAAGGTAACTTAGTTACCTTAAATGGTGTGAGATATGTACCAGAAATGAGCAGGAATCTAATATCATATGGTCAACTAGAAGAACTAAGGTGTTACTATCAAGGAAAGGATTTCAACATTCAGTTTTACAAGAAAAATGGTGATAGATTCCTATCTGGAAAATATCAGAATGGATTATACTTCTTAAATGGAAAGGTACTAAGTACAGAAGTCAACATAGCAAAGGAAACTATTGATATGACAACTAGATGGCATCGCTGACTAGCTCATATGGGAAAAAGGTCAATGGAGACCTTGGTCAGAAAAGGCCATCTAAAGAAAGGAGATGTAAAAGCTATGGGATTCTGTGAAGCATGTACATTGGGAAAGACTCATAGACTCAGTTTTCAGAAGGGAAAACATACCACAAAATGTACTTTAGAGTACATCCATTCAGATTTATGGGGATCACAGAACACTACTCCTAGTATATCAGGTTGTTAATACTTCATTAGTTTTATTGATGACTATTCAAAGATGGTATGGATTCAGTTCCTAAAGAAAAATAGTGATGCATTTCAAGCTTTCAAGGAATGGAAAATGCTGATAAAAAAACCAAACTGGAAAGAGAATTAAGTGTTTAAGGACTGACAATGGACTTGAATATTGCAACAAACAGTTTGATGACCTATGCAAAGAAGCAGGAATTAAAAGACATAGAACTTGTGCGTATACACCACAACAAAATGGAGTATCAGAATGGATGAACAAGACAATAGTGGAGAAGGTGAGATGTATGCTATCAGAATCTGGCCTAGGTGGGGAATTTTGGGCAGAAGCAGCTAATACAGCGGTTTATATCAGAAACAGATCATCAGCAGCATCAATTAACTTTGATGTACCAAAAGAAGTGTGGTCTAAATATAAACCTGAGTATAACCACCTAAGGAGTTTTGGGTGTATAGCCTATGTTCACACGATTCAAGACAAGCTAAGTCCTAGAGCCTTAAAGGGAGTTTTTGTTGGTTATGGAACAGAAACAAAGGGCTACAGGGTCTGGCTAATCGAAGAAGGAAAGCTTGTAATTAGCAGAGATGTAGTCTTTAATGAAGATGAGTTGTACATAGATTCAAATTCAGAAGAACAGAAACCTAAGACTGATCAAAGAAACAATGAGAGAAAATCCGATAAAAGGGTAACTTTCAGAGTGAACCTAGAGGAAATATTGGTGAGGAAGATCAACTAAAGGGTATTGTTGAGTCACGTGGAGCAAGTCCAAAATACGTATCAGAAGGTTTCAGTGAAGAAGAGAGTATTGTAGACTCTAGAAATCCAGAAAGTGAAGAGACTAATTTGGAAGACTACCTATTAGCTTGAGACAGGAAAAGAAGAGACATAAGACCTCCATCTAGGTTTGAAGAAGCAGATCTAGTTGCTTTTGCACTATCAAGTTCTGAGGAAATAGAACTTGAAGAACCTAAGACCTATACAGAAGCAATGCATAGCAAAGACAGGAAAAAATGGAGAGATGCAGCTGATGAGGAAATGGATTCCCTTATTAGAAATACACATGGATCCTAGTCGACAAACCTCAGAATAAAAGGGTAATTGGATGCAGATGGCTATTCAAGTTAAAACCAAGCATACCAGGTATTGAAAAACCAAGATTTAAAAGCAGATTAGTTGCTAAGGGTTATGCTTAGGTTGAATGAGTAGATTATAATGATATTTTTGCACCAGTAATTTAAGCACATTTCAATTAGGATTCTATTAGCTACAGTTTCAAATTGGAACATGGAACTAGAGCAAATGGATGTGAAAACAGCTTTTTTACACGGAACATTACAAGAAGAAATCTACATGAATAAACCAGAAGGCTATGAGGTAAAAGGCAAAGAAAGAAAGGTGTGTTTACTTAAGAAATCACTCTACGGATTAAAGTAGTCACCAAGAGAATGGAATGAAAAGTTCAATGAGTTCATGAGCAATCAACAGTTTCAGAAGAGTGAATTTGATCCATGCGTGTATTACAAGGGAAGCACAGTTGATGATATGATATATCTTCTCGTATATGTAGATGATATGCTCATTGCATCAACACAGAAACAGCAGATTGTGAATCTAAAGCAACTTCTCAGCAAACAGTTCGAAATGAAAGACCTAGGACCAGCAAGGTGAATACTAGGCATGGACATTTACAGAGACAGAAAGCAGAGCCCAATACAGCTGCCACAAGAAAATTATATCAAGCAAATCCTAAGCACTTTCAACATGAGTGATAGTAGATCAATTTCTACGCCTATAGGGGTTCAGTTAAAGTTAATGATCATCTCAACAGGCGAAGAAGACACAGCGACTGAGGGCATGGAGGACGTACCTTATACGAGTGCAGTCGGAAGCCTGATGTATGCAATGGTCGGATCTCGTCCAGACCTTGCTTATTCCATTGGTATCGTCAGTCGGTACATGTCAAAACCTGGAAAAACACACTGGTTAACAGTCAAATGGATAATGCGTTATCTAACAGAAGCATCAAAAATAAGTCTAACATTCAAGAAAGACGCATATTTCATAATTAAAGGCTACTGTGATGCAGATTTTGCTTCAGACTTAGACAAACGAAGATCAATTTCAGAGTATGGTTTCACTTTAGGAAACAACACAATAAGTTGGAGATCAAGACTACAAAGAGTATTGGCATTATCGAGAATTTAAGTACATAGCACTATCAGAAGCTAGCAGAGAAGCAGTATGGATACAGGGTATATGCAAAGAAATGAAGCTATGTACATGGACTGTTGAAATATTCTGTGATTCACAAAGTGCTATCTACCTATCGAAGAACAAAATGTGTAGTGAAAGAACAAAGCATATACAGGTCAAATACAACTATATCAGAGAAGTGACAGAAGATAAACAAGTCAAGGTCACTAAAATTCATACATCAATTAACCCAGCAGATATGTTTATGAAGGTCATACATGCGGAGAAGTTCAAAGGCTGCATGCAGCCTTTGAGAATGGAAGAAGCCTAAGAGTCGATGCATGAGCTTCCGACAGGTAGCTCCGATGTCGAAATGCTCAGATCTGTTGAAACCTGCACATATTCAACAAAAAGAAAGAAGCTTGAGTTAGTTGCTACAACTAACACAAGGATATTTAAGAAGAAAAGAAACCAAGGATTCAGGAGTTCGAATCTAGGGTTTAAGATCTGAAGGGCCAAAAACTTACATGCAAGGTAGACGAACGGTCGTGTCGGTAGTTGGTCGAGAGTGCATCAACAAGAACAGAAAGAGATCAGATCTAAGAAAGCAAAGGCGAAAAAGAAGAAATTTGACAACTTTCCTCGTAAATCTGAAATATGTAGAGGAAGTTGAAGGGTTTCTCACTTACCGGTTTCCTGTTGATTGAGGTAGATCCACCGGAGTTTTCCTTGTCACGTTCATTGGAAAAGAAAAAAAGGGGTAAGGAAAACAGAAAACCGGACCCTCAGATATGTCAGAAAATGACAAGATCTTTGCATGCGAGAAGGGTTGAGAAAAGAGAAAACCGAACCATCAGATCTATCAGGTAAATGATGAGATCTTCACATGCATGTATCGGAAAGCTAAAGAGATATTTAAAGGCGAAGAAACTTACCGGGAAGTTGAGCCGTCGCCGGAGAGTATCAGAGTTTTTCACCGTTCTTGAGCTACTCTGAAAGGTTATGGTGTTTACTGGAAGAAGATCTGAGCTCTAGAAGGTTAAGAGCTTCAGAATCGCATGATACAGAGAAAGGAAGAGGAAGAGACAAGAAGATGAGAGGAAGAGTCGAGAGAGAATCGCAGAGCGGCTAAGGTTAGCTCGCGAAAGAAATGAAGCGTCAAAGTTGGAGAATGTTGGTTTTGTCGCTCATTTGTGGGTTGTGGGCTGAGCCAGCAGCCCATTAAGCAATTGGTTTGCTTTACGGGTCATCGGCCAACGTCGGCCCAAATCTTTTCAGTGAATGGAATTTAGAAACTGAGAAGAGTGAAAGTGATGAAGATTTGATTTCCCGTAGACCGCGAAAAAGGTTAGCCGTTGGACCTTCATTTGAAGATTTCTCTGCCAATTCTTCTATCGGCTTGAGAGTAATGGAGAAATTTATCCACACGCGTCTAAGTTCACAAGTTTGGGAGCGTGAAGAACACGCTATGTCTGGGTTCAGGCTTATGAAAGCGCAAAGCCTCATCCACATCATGAGTTCAAACTTGCAATAATACTAATTTCTTAGGGTTTAGTTATATTAAAACAAATCAAAATCTTACAAACATAAAATAAAAATAATGTAATAACTGAAATATTATAAATTATAAATAGTAAACAAAAAGTATGAATCATGAAAATATCCAGAATACTAATCATGACAAAATTGATTTTGCTTCTAATATAGATGCATGAACAGTCAGAATTTTTTTTATCAGTATTGCACTCCGAGTTTAAAATTTTACTATAGATAATGACGTATATATATGATTTCTATGAATATTATAGATCTAGAACCGAAACTTGCAATAAGATTTATAAAAGTCCTCCTCGAACATTTCCACATATGCATCCTAATTAACCACGTTTCTCTTCTTTTATTTTACCTCATATCTTAATTTGCTACTTCCATTCGTAATTCGTAATGTAATTATTGTAGTTAGGTTTTAAGGAAATATTTAAATATTATTCACAACAAATAATAAAAAAATGAACCAAAAAAACACAAATTCATGCAGAGTTCTTTCATGGTGTAATGATTTGACCCACCCACCCAAAACACATTTTTATCAATATGTTTACTAGATTTACATCGTCCCAATCTCGATGAACTCGAATAAAGGAACAATAAAATACTTGTACATGTGTACACAATAATAATAACATTACAAAAAATATTATACACAAAAGAATATATATATATATTCACGCGCCGATCACAGCTCTAGAAAAAGAAGAGCGATCCAGCCGTAGCAGCAACACCACAAACAAACCCGAAGCTTCCGGTGGTTCTGCTACCGGAAGTCTCTGGAGCCGGCGGATAATTAGCATACGAAGAATCGTTTCCAATAGGTCCGGCAACTGCCACGTCATCATCTCCGGGAGAGGGAGGATCAGCTGCATCATCTTCAGTTGTTCCAATAGCGTTAGGGTCTCCTCCAACTTCGTCGGTTGGATCTTCTGTGGTTGGAGCTGAGTCGGTGGCTGTTGACGGTGGTTTGTCATTTTCAGCGGCTGAGACGATTACGGCACAGACGGTTACGAAAAGGAGGAGAAGAGCTAGGTGAAGGCGCGCCATTTTTATTTTTTAATAAACCCCAACAAAACTTTTTCCAAATGTTTTAGGGGAATTTTCGTTTTATTTATTTATAATTTTTCTAATTGTGTTCTCAGGTACTTTTTATACATAGTTGTTTGATTTAAATTGCGAAGATAACGCACGAAATTTAAGGTTTGCCAAAAGTATTAACGGCCAGGGAAATTGCAATTAGACATAAGTGTTCTACTCCTAATATTAGGCTTCGTTCAAATAGTCAATTATATCAAATATAGCCAAACCATTTTTTTGTTAAGAGTTAGATAGACAAACTCGAACTATAGTTCAAATTTATTTTCCCGCAACTCTAAATGATTATATGTAGGATAATGTAATTTACATGAATCAAATTTGTATTGGAAAAATTGCACAAATAAATGCTTAACCAATCGACCAAAAGTTCGATATAATAAATAGAATTCTATCGCCCAAATTTTCATCTAACGATTTTAACTACAAGTAATGCAAAGCAGACAAAAATATTATATATCATCCAAAGATAAATCTATAAAGAATACCTTTTATGGGATTATAAACAAAATGTCTATAAAATTTTTAGAACATACCTAGAAATTTAAAAAATATATATATTTAATAAATTAATAATATAGAAATGACAGTAATTATATAATTAGTTTATGAATATATTAATTAAATTATACTATATAAAAAATTAGTAATGCCTTTGATAGTAATCACATTC
Source organism: Lepidium sativum (assembly GCA_023374145.1). Taxonomy (NCBI): domain Eukaryota; kingdom Viridiplantae; phylum Streptophyta; class Magnoliopsida; order Brassicales; family Brassicaceae; genus Lepidium; species Lepidium sativum. Next base: position 30,241 of record JAKUCM010002884.1, on the reverse strand, counting down.
TGTGATGCACTTTTTCCTACGCGCAATGATAGCGCGTGAACTACATGAAAACTAAACAGCCCGTGAAAATCCTCAAGTACTCGGTTTGGTTTAGCAAACAAGCGCGTGGAAATCCTTTTTAACACAACTGGTTTTAAACTAGTCTTAGAAGATTTGCTTTTAAGGAATTTATACAAATCCTGTAAAATATAAATCTGACATTAAATTTGATTAAATGAAAATATTCGAGAAATATTAACACATGACCTAAAAAGACTTGAATCATAAACAATTAGAATTAATCTAAAGACCCTATACAATGAAATGTTATGACACAAGTTCCCCTATTATACAACCTTCCCAAGTCTTATAAACATAATACGCAAACGCAATTTTCTTGCGTTTCCTTTTCTTAAGTTAAACGCAATTTGTTCCAACCAAATGGCTAAACCACTAACTGAGATCGATATCCACCTTTTCTGGAACACACCTTTCTGTTTGGTTCTTACCAAGCTCTGTTCCCAATTGACCTTTATCGCCTGAACCAAACGCAAACAGCTTCCCTGATTCCGTGAGTGCAAATGTATGAGCGTTCCAGTATACCGAATTCGTGAGACAAATCTGAACCACCCTCTCATTCCTTCGTTTCAGTGATGTTACCAACGCTGGACTCAGCACATTCCCGTGCCGATTACCCTGCAAACAAACACAAACCAGAACCAAAATATAGGGGTGTCAATGTGGGTTCTAAATCCACAGCCTATAGCTTAACCCGCATTGACACACCTACTGGCAAAATATAAGTTAAATGAGCTAAAAAATAATCAAAAGAAACAATCGAGTTCACTAACTTGTTCATCAAAGGCTGGATGGTGACCGAGACTAGCGGATTCGCCACAACCAAACGAGTAAACATCGCCATCGTCTGAGACCACAAAAGTAGTGTAGTCTCCTGTTGCAACATGAACAGCCTTGACATGGCTTAGTCCTTCAACAACCTTAGGAACCAATTCACATTCCTCGTTACCGTGTCCCAAGCAACCATATCTTCCCCAACCCCAAGTGCACACCCTTCCGTCCTGGCCTACCACAGCAGCATGCCAAGCACCCGCTGCAACCACCCTAGGTTGAAGATTCAATACCTGAAATTGCTCGATAATCCGCGGATATTTCTCATCCGTTCTTGATCCGTGACCAAGTTTGCCTCCTAAACCGCAACCAACCGAGTAAACAGACCTAAAATATAGCATGATCCTTACTACTCCCTCCGTTTCAAAATTATAGATGTTTTGAGATTCATATAAATTAAGAAAAATTGTGAAAACGACATTTTAACTTTAAAGAAAAAATACTTAAGAAGAGACAAGAAAAAAAAAAGAGGGTAAATCAAAAAGTATTTAATCAAATTTGCATTTGAAGCATCTATCTATTCAAAACAACTTTTTTTCCAAAACATCTTATTTTATCGAAACGGAGGGAGTGTTGTTGAAACAGTCTAATTGTTAGATAGTTAACCGAAACGATATAGTGCATAGGGAAATACTCACATGCCATTTGGTTGACAAGCTAAGGCAAGAAGGTAACAATAGCCAGCAGCAATCTGCACAACAGGTACATTCTCAAGTGCGCCTAACAAAGGACGGGGCTCAACATCTGCAGCCTCAGTTTGGTGTCCTATTCTACCATCGCTGCCCCACGAGAATGTATAAATCCTTCCTTCTCGGGAGAGAACAGCGGTAAAATAATTTCCAATAGCCACTTGCACAACAAAGATGTTCTTTAAAGATGTTACGAGCTTAGGAGTTGTAACCAATTCAGTCCCTGTGCCTCCGTATTCAGCATCCCCAAATACATCTTTTCCACATGTGTAAACTTTTCCCTCTTTGCTTATAAGCATTGTACGACCACCACCTGCAGCTGCTTGGATGATTCGGATTCCCTGCAATGATCTGCACAAACTCGAAAACAATCTCTGTGACATTTCTCTACCGGTTTTTCTTTTCTTCTGGTTTTATACTAAAGCATAGATGCCAATGAGAATAACCTGATAGGCAAAATCCCAGTTTCTTCTCTGTTATGTCCATGTCCTAGCTGTCCAGCGTCATTATAACCGAAAGTATAAACTTCGCCTTTTGATGTAACAGCGATACTATGTCCAGGACCAGCAATTGCTTGAGATTTCTCTCTTCGGCTACACGCTTCACCAGCCAGCAAAAATCTAAGGACCAATTTCCATGATCCTCCACATCTACGTTTCATTTCTTCACGTTCTTCTTCATTCATTGGCTTGATAATCGCCCTTTTATTACACATATCGAGAGCAGCAAGCTCGGATAGTGATAGATTAATGTCTGGGGCAAAGTTTGCTGGCTGGCTAAAGAACGAGCATGTTGCCTAAATTAACAACAAAAATCAAATCAGCAGAACAATTAATCCTTGAAATTCAGTAAAGTTTACAACATTTTCGAAGAAGAACCTCAAGATTAGCGAGGTCACGAGGATCTAATCTACATTCAGTGAGAACATGAAGAACAATGGAAGGGTTAGCTGCTAAAGGAAATTCTCCAGGAGTTGAGTCACCAAAGCATTGACGTTTTGGCCTTTGAAATGGAGATACAGGAGGAGAAGTGGTTGAAACAGGTTGATCTGGTAAGTTAAGGTACTGTAAAGTCGGAGTTCCACTACTTGTAGCATCCATTTTCAAACACAATACAATCTACAAATCACAAATCAAAAACAATAAGTCACATTTTGATTTCCCTGAAAGATGATAAAAACACACAGAACAAGGGCCTAGAAGTTTACCTGCAGATTCTGTAGTCTCTAGTATTGTTCAACAAGCTCTAAACTTTTGATCTACAGAAGAAACAAAAACAAGTAAGGATCCAAGTCATAATACCCAATCTGTCAGTAGTAAGAAACAAGCAAAGTTTAAACCTTTTCCTATTTAAGAACAAACAAAGACTTTGTGAACAATCAAATCAGATCAACCCAGAATGAAAGAAAGAAACTTGGAAAAGTAGAGTAACACAATGATAAGGATTATTCTAAGGAGACCACAAAGCAGAAGAAAAAGAATAAAAACTGGATCTGATACGGAAGATAATAAATAAGAAAACTGTTTGTCACACGCAAAGGACTTCTTCTTCTCCTTTGCACACGGAATATCAAAAGTTTTGACCTTTACCATGATCACAACAGAAAACCCCAGAAATCAATTTTGATTGTACGAATCCATCAATTAATTTGGGGAAATGTGAAGTAATACCAGAATTTGATCATCACCCATATTCACAACCAGATACAAATCAACAAGAGTTGAGAGATAGATAAATAGGATTACTTGTTAAGAAAAAGAGAGAACTTTCTGAAACTCATCTGCATCAATTCATCATTAAGAAGAAAGAATCGAAATTTACAGACAAACCGAAGTAGATTTTTGTTCTTTATGTTTGTGTTGTCTGATCAGAACAGAGAAGAAGGGAAAGAGAGATATGAATGAATGAAATGAATGATCGGAGAATGTTTTCTTTTTCTAGAGAATTGACGGTGAAGAAATGGAACCGAATTTAATCAAAAAAAATGTTTTAATCCTCGAAAAGTCTGTAACTTTGAGAGAAGTGAATGAAGAGGAAAAGAAAGTTGTGGTGTCTCTTTACGAGGATTTACAACAATAAAGCAAAGAAATCAGATAATTGTGATTTGAAATGAAATTATGTAAATATATGTCACATACATAAACGATTGATTGTAATGGTGTCTAATATCATAGTTTATAAATAAATGCATGTGTGTGGACTATAAATACGTGTGGATCCAAAACAGAGTTTGAGTGGTTTAACAAGTTATCCATCCAACGGATCTTTATAGTTTAATAAGTTGAGAATATAAATGATAATTACATTATTTTTTATTTTATTTGTTAATTATGAGTCCTGACATAGTTATCCACTATGATGCCATCTTCATTCTTCTTCTTTTTTGTTAGGTCCCCTTCTCATTTATCATTAGTTTCTTTAGCCAAATATAATTTTTTGAAGTATCTGTAATTGGAATAAATTTCATTTTTAGTTTTGCACCTTTTATATATGATTTTCTTTTGAAAAGAAAATCTAATATACTATTATTGACAATGTTAAATAAATTATCCAGCACATTCAAGTTAGTTTGATTAAAAATAATGATTTAAATATTTTTTGATCAAAAGTTGAATTTATTTGTGTTTTCTCTACCGAAAGAATTATGTAAATTGTTTACTTGTTATTGCTTGAAGTTTTAAAAAATACTTTAAACTATATGTCGGGATTCAGTTGTAATCAGAAATATATATATTCGGTAATCTTATAAGCTGTTTATATATATAAAAGAATCCGTATGTTTGGAAGCAATACCAACCTGGCTACTAACAAAGTGCAGGTCGTGGCTTCATCTACAAGCAAATTTCATGTGCATTCCAAGTTAAGATGATAATCCAAACAGCAAATTAAAGAAAATAAAATATTTAAAACTTATTTGCAAACTGTTAAATCTTATTATTTTATCAAACTATTGGATCAATAAAATCTAATCATATAACCATCTATGGTGAAAAAAGCCTAGATATAAACATTTAACTAATTAATCATTTAAACTGTTAAACACAAAACATATTGCTTATAAACTAAACTAAACTATATAACTTTAAAAAAAAACAAAATGTCAATTTAAATTAACTGATTAGGTGAAAGATATAAATTGATAAAGATTCCCTTCAATTTTATAAGCTGATCTATAGTTGCAAGCGTCAACACCCAATTATTTTTCTAATATAGTTGACAGCCAAATACAAGTAAAGAAAAGAAAAAAAACTTCTTTGGGAAATAATAGTTATATTTTATGAGATTAAAACCATTAACATTTGGAAAGAGTCATTGTTACATAAACAATATTATTTAACAATCTCAAACAAATTTTAGACTTCTTTTTTCATTCTATGACAAGACTCCTTACCTACACATAATTGTTTCTTTTAGCATTATATACTGTATTGTATGATAAAATATATAGACATTATATATGTAATAGATGATAAATATTCTACACTTTTTAACTTTTATAATTTGACGATATGTAATATAAAAGAGACAAGATATATATTTTGTCAATCATACTTTGATTTCATAAAAGTTAAAATATCTATAAGAAAATAGTCACAAAATAGACTTCTAATTTGACAGGTTAGAGAATTCCTTTTAAAATTTAAAATCAAGGTATAAAGTTCAGCGAAAACAAAGAGAACAAAGCTCTAAATAAAGTTAAAAAAAATGGGTAGTCGTTAGGATCTTTCACTATTCTGTATCATTTTGAAGATACAAAATATTTTTTACTTTTAAAAGCGAAACTATATTATTGACAAATTTACCTTTCCTATTTTTATTTTCCCTTTCATATTTCTATAACTTTATTTTTAGAATTTTATTTTTTGGGAATTCCTAGAACATTATATTTGGATTTTTACTGTAATTTATGTTACTTGAATTACTTGGAACGATAATGAGTTACGATGTTTTGTAGCACGTGAAATAAATATGAAAAACATTTATTATGTCCAAAGGTGTGATGAAACACTCATGTGAAAATTGGCAAGACACTAAAAATTGTCATAAATGTCAAGAATACCAGTTTCAATGTAAGAAAAATGTAACCAATAACTAGAATAATATGTGACAAAAAGTAAATAGATACCTTTTGCAATTGATTATTGAAATTAAAAACTATTATAATAAAATCATTTATTGTTATTACCATATTTATCAAATAAGCTACATACTTTAAAGTTGGGAAAGGAATTTTTGCCGAGTAGTTAATGTCTATCTCGCAACATTTTTCACTTGAATTTAATTTTGTTTTTTTCTGAGTAATTAATACTTATTTCTGCAACTTCTCTAATAGAGTTTGATTTTATGTAAACACCTAGTCCAAAATAATAAAATTTAGAATTTGTGTTATAAATTGAATTTTCTAACTTTTGAACAATTTGAAACGTATGGAATATATGCGTAAATTTATACAGATATTAATTAGTATGAGTCTACAGATTTTCTCCATTATACCCATCAAAAATAAACTTAAACCGGAACCGATCTTTCAGTTTGGTACATGTACAAGAAAAATGTGAAGCACGGTTTTGGCTCTGATTTAGAAACGGTTTATACTCCTTAACCGGGACTACTACATCTGGAACTCTTGGACATATGTTCTTGATAAAAAGGATCATCAGAGCCTTGAACTGAACTCAGTCTAGGAGATGAAAAATTCCATCCTTCCTTATGCATTGCTTCGTCGCAGCTTTCTTCTTCTTTGAACTTAATGAAGTAGATTGATGACCAGTAATCTCTCAGCAAGTTCTAAGACAAAACCGAGCACAAAGAAAATGAGAATCAAGCTTTTCTTAAGGTGTAAGAGAGTGAAAGAGGATGTTGTTTTACCATTTTGATCAGTTGCATCACTTCGTTTAATGCGTTTTTGAAGAGATCAGTGTGAGTTAGATCTTGAGTAGTTAAGATCTCTTGTCTGGTTTTATGAGATAAGTTTACTTCCATTTCTCCTCCTGTGTTAAAAGAATTGATAGTTAGATCTCAACAGAGAACACCTGAGACAGGTTTATGAAGATGGATAAGTAATAAGACCTGCAACGATGAACTTTTCCATGATATGTCGAGCCATGTAGATTCTTCTAACTGAATCATTTTCCGGGATTTTACCATGTTCATAAACTTCTTCGTAGAAATGCAATGTTTCTCCAGCATAGCAGCTAACAACACATAGATTTAGCTTAAATAAATGCGAGAACCGCGATAAAGACGAGGTCAAACATCAAAGAGAGTACCTATCAGCAAACTCCATAAGTGATTGACGAAATCTTTTATTAAGAAGAAGCTTATCAAGTGGCTCGTTTGGATCAACAGGTCGAAATTCCTCCTTCCTAAATAGTAATCCACTATCTGGAATGCCTAGAGCTTCGCCCATTCTTTGAAACTCATAGTGGTCTTTTTTCTTCAAGCTGATTTGTGAAAGGAGTGGTTGATTACTCGAGATGGAAAAGAAGATAACAACGAGAATCCCACCCTGAAAGAAGAACAAACTTAATCTGTTAAAAGGTTTCTTTGTTTCCCATTTGATAATGATACGCACAATCTTGGTGTTAGCTTCATACCGTGACCAAAAGTACAAATCTTGAAGAAACCTGGAGCCATGAGATTTGATCATAAACCTCATTCAACACAAACGCTGTTACCCATATAACGACTGAACTGGCTGAGACAAGAATTCCTTTCCAGAGATCTCTAAGCTCATCAAATCGAAACTCTACATGTCGGATCGCTCTAGTGAATGCAACTAAAGCAAGGACATAAAGAGCATGAAGGCTTGCAACTGGAAAAGTCCATCGAAGACCCATGTGGCATTGATCGTTCAGAGGCTTTGTTTTGTGAATAACTTGGAAATCAAAATCACATCAAAAAAGCTTATGAGCTATTATTATCCAAGACCAAGGGAAAACCAAAAAAAAAAAAATTGCGAAGTACAAAGTAAAGTTTTAGATTCATACTTCCAGCTCCAAAGATCCATGGCAACAAAGCAAGGGGTAGGAAAATGTATGACTTCACAGGTGGTAAACGTTTCCTGCATTGCAAAGAATATATAATAACCAGTAGAGATAGAATTGGAATCCAATATCAGCTCAATCATCAAAAGCATTCTTATAAATATGAATCCTTACTTGACAAAGATGAAGTATAGCTGAAAGGCCTGAGTTATACGACAACTCATCAGCAAACCGAACCCAAGTGGCCCTTCGATCCACACTGAAACCCAACATTAATAGATTGCAGATCAAAGAATACAAGAACTCATTTTTATCTAACTGTCACAACTTGTTTCCAAACAAACCTGCCCAAAGATAGCAATATTGCCACCAATGTTTATTTTTGAACCCAAACAAATTAACTGACATCTGAAAGATTAATAATCAAAACAGTCAATTATGGCACTATACAATTGGAAATTAACAAATGAAGTGATTCATAAGAGCAGTTGAATCATCAAGTTGTCTAACCACAATTGAGAACAGAAGGTTGAAACTAGCAATGATTTGAATGACTGGGATCCAGAAACTGCTACTGTTAGTACGAGGAGCCTTGTGAATCCAACACGGTAAGACAGAGCGTGATAGAAGCCTGGCAAACAAAGTGAAATCCATCAGATAAAATCAATTTAACAGAGAAATTGAGCAACTAGGGAGCTAATTTAAGAATGAAGATTCACTCAATGAGAGCCATTAGTTAATACAATTAACAACCAGAGCAAATAATTGAATCTTCTTGCAAACAAACTGAAGTAACAGCATAAGGCAGATCCTTTGAGTGATAAACAAGATGAATCCTAACCAACATAACATCAAACACTAAGAAGACAAAGAGATAAACAGCAAAGAGACATCAAACGAACAATTTTAAATCATGAAAACCCCTAAAATTCGAGAATATCTCACCAAAGACGACTCAAGTCAACAGTAAACGAAAAACCCAGATCTTCAAAACTACAAACCGAGAAAACGGAACTTTCAGCTAATGAAGATGATGAACACATACACGAGGAAGCAGATTACTGATATTACGACGGCGACGTAATCGCTGGGACAACCACCTTGTTTATCACATCCTTTAGCCATATCTCTTGTAGCATATCAGCTTTTACTTTCTCTTCTTCACTCGATTTCTGGGTTTTAGAGGTTTTCTCTTCTCGTCTGAGATTTCTTTTTGGTTTCCAAAGCTTGTTGCTTTAATGTCAAGGTAAAGTGAGCAAATTCCCAAATCAAAATTTCAATAAAGAAGAGTTTTATTTATGGATGTATGGAATCTAGAAACTATACACAATTTGCACAAGAGAAGAGACGTCGTGTATTTGTCACTTCATTGTTCACGTTTGTGTTCCACTATTGACTTTTTGACCCAACAGTTCCTCTTCCGTAATAAGATATTCTTACACAATATTGTTTCTCCACTAAATTTATTTAAAACTTAAAATTATTTATTTATAAATTTCTTTTACAACCATTAGATCTTAGATTTACAAGATCTAATATATAATCCAACATTCACTTCCTAATATATATTTTTACTGAATATTTATGGATTAAAATTCAGTGTAAAATATAATCGTAAAATAAATAAAAAAAACCGAATAACACAAACAAAGAAAACTTTTTATAATAAACTTTGTGAAATACTTAACTAAAATCCAAATTACAAAATCTAAAATTCTGAAACTGAAATTGAAAATATTAGAAGATAAATTTTACACAAGTTTACAAACCTATATTTATCAAGTTTTATAGATAATACACGTCGAAAAAATGGAAGAAAAAGAAGAAGATAAAGGATCTTTTGATTACCACAAATTTTTTTTGTAAATTTCATAGATTCGAAGATGGAGAGTTGATTGAAAGCTAAGTCCCAGAAATACTTTATAGTCCTTCTCATAACATATATTTAAATATATAAGTATATGCTAAAACCTAATCACGTGTGAATTTATAAATATGGGCTTGTGAGCTTATCTTGAAACTTATCCTCTAGTAGAAAACACCCCCAGTCAACACTAATTAATAGAAAATACAGATTATTAATGAGAAAACTGCTCTTTTTACCACCTAATATATTTTAAATGTAGAATTTTCATAAATACTTTACTTTAAAAAGACAATATGATTGGGTTTTCACTTTTCACATCATTAATGTTTATGGAGATCCAATTCCACTTTGTCCTTTGTGACAGATGTTGTTGGCACACTAAAATTTCAGTAACCACCCTCTACTACAAATATATCACAAAATAACCTATTAAATTTATATACTTTACAATTAAGCCCCAATGTAAATTTATGTGTAAATTTTACTCCAATGACTTGAGCTTGGAACTATATCGCCATAGCAAACCTCCCACCAAATTGTTGAGCGCATGAGAGGCCATTGGAACAAGAAGACTCGATGACAAAACCGCTGCATAACCATATACTATACCAACAATCGATGCCCTGAAAGTTTCAAGAAAGCACAAACAGAATTCCATCAGAAATGTGATACAAAGATGCAGGAACCCTGTCAAAGATTTGATCTATGCAATTCTCATTAGCATTGAGGTACCGAAATATTCTATGAAAAGACTGTTTACCAAACTGCAAAAGAATATTTTCTCCCACTTCCGAGATGAAGTAAACCAAAGATGAGTCCAACTGCTACTATACCGTTCCAATTGGTTCCCACAAGAGGCATGAATGCACCTCTAAAGAGCAATTCCTGTGAAATCATCAATCAAACCAATGAACCAAAACTTCTTCATAGAAGAATATATTTGTGTTTTGTTTCCTTTGATTTGTTGATTTCTTACCTCACTAATTCCAGGTAACATTGCCACAACAAGGTAATCTAGAGGTTCAAGCGAACTAAGAATCTGAACGTAGAGAATCCAAATGATATTATGATACAGTGGATTTTAGAGAATCAAAGGGATGTAATAAGAAATGCGGTTACCTGTTGGCTTGCTGCTTCACTAGATTCAGCAAAATCAGGCCAAGATTTGAGTAGCAAGAACCTGCTTGATGATACAAGCACAACGATTCCAGCAACTAATCCGAGATGCCAAGTTTCATATCCAACTGCAAGAAGTATGGGACAATATACAACCGGTTTATTGTTTGTATTCAAATGATTATTAGTACAGTGCCTAATCGGGCTTCCAAAGATGTTACATGGTACATCCATAGAGCAGTCAGGGATTAATAATCCTTCAATTGAAACAACATGAGACGCCTGAAAGTGAAAACAAGATCAGTTAAGTGAAAATGTTAGAATCAGGAGACTTATCAGAAGCATTTTACCTGTCTGATGATCAGACCAAATGCAGCCATTAAACCGGAAGTTACAGTGCAAGCCTGAAGCACTTTGTCTCGTGGAGCAACAACAACATCAAGTGAGTCTTTTGAAGTTTGAGTATCAACTTGAGCTTTCTCAAATCTTTGAGAAGAAACTTGAACAACTTCTTCTTCTTGTTCTGTAACATTTCTTCTGGTTATATCTTTACCTTGTTGTGATTCTCTTCTCAGTTTTTTAACAGATTTACGACTCGAAGAGGCTCTTACATCAAACTTAAAATTCTGAAGACAAATAATCAGACAATAAGATCATCTGTTCAGACCAAAAAGAGTGAAAATTTAAGAATCTTACATTGACTGCACGAGCATCGTATAGCTTAGGGTTCGAGCCGACTGATAATCAAGTTATCACAATTCAACCAGAAGAGTTTACAAATTTTAGTTGAATACCCATACATATGAACATATCGAGTTAGGAATTGAACTTACCTACCTGAAAGAAGGAGATGAAGAGAAGTTGAAGCTCCTCTTCTCCAAGATTGCAGAGCGACGAAACCCATCACAAATCTTCTCCTTGTCTTCTTAAGTTACAGCTTCGATTTATAGAGTCTTTTTCCAAAACGAACAATGAAATGAGAGGTCTGTCTTGACAGCTTCATACGACGTCGTATTATCAGAGTATAAACTCACAAGTAAGAAGAAGATCCATTTCTCAACAAAGAGATGTGTGTTATTTTCCGATTTATCTTTTGTTCAAAGTTTTGAGCTTTTTTATCTGATACAATGCAGATGTTGATCAGAACAAGCTGAAACATTGACAAAAACTTGTCTTTCTTTATGATTTCCTTTCCCTCTTATTAGTGTTTATGTTTGTGCATACATTCATCATCTACAGAATGAAGAGAGACAGAACAAAGCAAGCAATATATGGTATGTATGATGATGATTCGGAATCATTTTTCTCCGATAATTCAGACAGGAATTCGATAAGAAGAATCGAACATCTTCAATATAAACAAGTTTCCTTTGTCACCTCTTGATAACCTGCAACAAAATCCAACATTGTTTTATGATTCAAATGTTCATAAAATTAAAAGTTAAACTTTTCATTCACTACTGACCGTAGTTCCTCGTCCACATAAGTAATCTCTAGTTCACCGCGTGCACTATCAGGTGCTTTTATAGGAATCTGCACAGCAAACACCAATCAGCTTATGGTCTCTGAAAGTCTGAATCAATACAGGTTCACCTATAGACACAGACACATATAACGCAGAATCTACTTACAAAGCCGAGAATTTTAAACACTTGGAGCTTCACAGCAACCTTCTTTGAATTGAGAGGTTTTATGTCTCCAGTTACCTACATAAACATTGTAGTTTGCTTATAATGAGACTCATTTTACAAATTGTGCTAATGGAATATAACATTGGTCATATTGATTATAAAGGTTTGGTCTTGATACTTTGTGCTTCCTTCGTTAACATTTAGAAGAGTGGATAGATTAGAAAAAGGAGCTAAGTATATGATCTAACACGATACGAACCAAATACTACGAACATATCGGTGGTTTGAAACTTTACCGAGTTGAAGAAAGGCCAAGTCTCCATGTTTTGCACCTTTAGTGTATCCACATTGATTGATTGGTAGTTAGTGATTGATCTCAAGAACCTTGGTTTCTGTTGCGTTGTTAAATAAACAGAGAGAATGAATCAAACAAGACAAAAACAAACAACAACACAAGTTTCAAAGATCACAAATTCTAACCTTTGCTTGCAAAATTGAAGCAGAGGTTGTATAAATAAGCTCCCATTTTCCATTGATTAAATCAGACTTTAATGGCTCCTTAGTTGGATTAACTGCTTCCACCTTACGCGCTAACTGTCTCCAAACAAACACAATTCACTCAGATTTGTCTCTCAGTCACGTTTCTCTAGACCCTAATGGTTCCTACAGGACGAGATATAAAGAACCTGATCAATTCGAAGCTGGTCATCAGGAGAGGCCGTAGCACCACGTTCAAGAGGCTCAATGGCTTCGAGAAGATCTTGTTTAAGCTGTTTCTGTTTCTCAGCTCGACCGTTTCGTGTCAGAAACGCAGGAGGAAAGCTGAAAACAGCTTGGATTGTCAATCTATCTCGATCACTTTTTCGAATGCTCTGTAACTTTATTGGAACGGCGAAGCCACTGTCTGACTTCAAAAGACTGCCTGAAAGAATAAATCCGGTTGCCGGAGACCTCGGAATTCCCGTCTTTAAGCATGAAGGTAAGGCCATGGCTTTCAAGAGTCGCTGCTTCGTTCAGAGAGACTCTGTTCAAAGACAGACACAGAGATAAGATTTTCTCTTTCTTTTCTGAAACGAGAGGCTCTCGGTGTTTCCGACTCCATTATGACGTCGTTTTATAAAAACAAATGTAAAAAGGAGACCTTTGCCATTTTCTTCAATATATCTAAAGGATCAAGAGAATCTTAAGACAATGAAAACTCTGAGAGACTCAAATATAAAGACATGGTCACGAGGCAGAGCTGGACTCTGAATCTGTTTCAACAGAACCAACATATTTACCTCTTTTTCAATCCTTACAATGTTGTTATCTTTGTATTACAACGAATTCGCTTCTCATTGGTTAAAGTTGGTATTATTAAAGATTCAACATTAACAGAAGCAACATAAGGAAGGTCATGGAGCCACACATGAGATATGATGATCAAGCAGCCTTGAGGAACTTCAAGGTCTCATCAATGTGTTTCTCAGGCTGGAACTGGTTGTTGTAGATGAGCTGAACAACACCGTTTTTGTCAAGGACATAAGTTTGTCTCCCTGGCAATGCCCCAAACAAGTCCCCTGGAACTCCCCAATCTTTTCTCACCTTATTCCCTTCATCGCTTAACAATGTGTATGGCAATTTGTATTTGCTTGCAAACGCCTGCAACAATGTTTAAAGTCTCAACTCTCTTTAAACCCGAAAAAATGAATAGTTTAGTCAAAGTTGAAGCTGTTTTGGATGTGCGTACCTTGTGAGAAGCAGAGTCATCACCACTGATACCAATAACCTCTGCACCGGCCTTCTTGAATTTCTCATAAGAGTCTCTGAAAGCACAAGCCTGTTTGTGCAAAGTGAACACGTTTTTACATATACAACACTAAAACGCAATCAGTGAGTGAGGAAAAGAGAGAGCAAAAAAGGACCTGCTTGGTGCAGCCAGGGGTTTCATCTGCAGGGTAGAAGTAGAGAACAACAGGCTTCCCTTTATACTTTTTCAGGCTAACTGGCTTGCCATTCTGATCCTTTAATGTGAAGTCCGGTGCAGCTTGCCCCTTGTTAACCTGCTGTCCATCAAACATTACAAAGAGAAGAATCCACATAAGATAATGTTCAGTAGCACCTAAATCACACACATGAAGAATATAAAAAGAGAATTTTGCCCTTCTTAATTCCAAAAAATATTGGCAGAATACTAGCAGTTGTCTAGGAACACAAGATAAATTCCAAACAACTTTGGTAACCAGAACTAGTTTACGCAATTGTAGCAAAGCAATCTATCAATCGAATAATGCAAGTTTCGTGAATTGTACCTTGGCAAAGATTGATCTTTTGATAGAACAGGAAGACAGTGGTGAGAGACTGGACGAGTGAGAGAGTCTGGAACCAAAGAAGTTAGATTCTGATGATTTTGTGGGAACCGAAAAATAAGTTTTGGTAGCAATTGCCTTTCTCTGAGGGAGAGAGTGAAGTGTGGAGTGATTACAGAAAGTGAAAGATGAAGAACAAGCAGCCATTTTTCTTCTCTACCAAGACGACTCCCTCTCTCTCTCTCTCTTTTGAAATAGAAGAAGATGAAAGATGAGAAACATTACACATACAGTCCACAGAGATAAGATTTTTCTCTCTCCTCAGAAAATGAGAGGCCCACCTGCATATCCCAACGACGTCGTTTTAAATCAAAAAGGAGAGCTTTGCCATTTTCTTCAAATTATACAGTGGCTCGAAGTCGAATTCTATACCAAATCAAGAATGAAACAACGAGAAAGAACCAGAGGAATTCGAAAATTGGACCCCTCAATTGTTTTAATGAATCAAATCTCCATGTTATACAACACTCAGAGACTACAAAAACTATTGATTTACATAGTTCTGCACAATATTAGGAGATAAATTTTCTTGAGATTTTATCCACTTCTGCGATTTGGTGGAGGGATGATGAGTTTTGGGGCCTTTCAGCTTCTCTATGGCTGCTTTTCTGGTTTTTATAATCTTTGTTGAGGGAATTTTATGGGGAGTCTGAAGAGATCTGTTAATGTTCTCTGTTCCTGGATTTTCTTTCCTGCGGAATCTTGGTGAATTTAGACATTTTAGTGGTACCTGCACATGATTATAATGTTATACACAAAAATATTCTATGTCAATATTCAGACAAAAGATAAAGTCTGATAACTAGCTTTTAACTATACTGAAACCACCAACTTCGGGATTCTTGTGTTCTTCAGATACTAAGTGAGTGTTTAGATTTACCTTGAAGCCGCAAGAGAAATTATCTTTTCCAGTATCCTCTTTCATTTTCTTTTCTTCTACCTTCTTGAAGAACTAACAAACACACAACAAAATGGATATTCATTAACTAAAGATCTATTTATGTCCTACGAAATGAAAGATTATTAAAGGGTGTCTTCTCTACTGCAACCTCTTTCCTCCTTTCTGCCCTTTCATCACTTCTGAAGACGAAGGGAGAAGATACAGTCACTGATTTTGCTTTGACTTTGCTTTGACTTGAAAGATTTTCACGGCTGCGATGCATTAGACAAAATCATCCAGTCTTATTTCCACATAAACCAATGAACAATACAGTAAACTTCTGATAAACAAAAGACAGTAAATGTTTCTCTAAGAAGTTGGTTGTTAACCGCTTACCAGACAGAAGGTTGTCTTGGCACATTGTTGGGTATTTTGCATGATACTGAACTCCCTACAGTCATGTTTTTCCTGTAAATAAGAAGAAACCAAGTTAATCATAGTGTTAAGCATTAGATAAAGCAATGAATGTTGATGAAGATGGGTGGATCAGTTACCATTTGTGTTCTGATAGCTGATTATACGGAGTAGGAAGTCCAGGTAATGTAACAGAAGATGCCTGGAATATATGTAAGAGTCAGTCTCAGCATGTATGCCTACAATATGCGCAATAAGTAGAGAAACTTGAGAGAAAAAATTACACTGGTTGAAGAATTTGCATCTTTAGAGCTATCTTTGGATGTTCGAGGAAATGGTCTCTTGCGGCTTATTGAAGCTCCTGTTGGTTCGTTTCCATTTCGTAAAACACTGTTTCTAGCATTTGATGCCATCGTTTCCCCGGAAGTAAAGTTTCTTGACAGTATTTTGGGGGCTGTTTTGGTCGTTTGTTGAGCAGAAGAAGCAAAGTTGAGTGACATATGAACTGAAATTGGACCTGATCTTTTCTTCTTCTTCTCTGCTTTCCCTGAATCCTTAGGCCCACTTTGGGGCATCCTAATTATTGTTTTGTTCGTATTACCACTTTGGGGCATCCTGATTGACATGTGAAAGGGTTCAGGAGGTAATCTGTTTCGGTTTTTCAATACAACAATTGACCTTTTTCTACTCGAAGATGACTCTTTTCTACTGTTCTTAAGTGAATCATCCAGTTCTGCGACAAAGGAGGGTTCCAGTTTTGAACTTATACTGCAGGCCTTCGATCCACAAGAGCTAGAAGGTCTATCTTTACTTGAAGAGGTAGGAATCTCCTGAAAAAAATGCCATAAACATTGAGAGGAAACCAAAGCATGAAATTGCAATGTGATGAATATGAATTTGTTGCATTACCTCATTAAGAGCCTTATCTTCAGGAACAGCCACTAAACTCAAGTTCTCCACATTAGTAGTAACCTTTATTTCACCATTTCGAACATCAGCTGTTTCATCTATTACAGAGAAGGGAGGAACGACAGAATCTCCTTCATTATCAGACACCTCTTCATGCTTTACTTCATCTATGTGTATACCATTATTCACCACTACTGGTACTTCTAAATCAACGAGATTATCTTTCCGTACTCCACACACAATTTCATCACTGGTTTTAACATTTGCCTCCTCGATTTTCGTCCTTGTTACTCTCCCGGCAGCTCGGTTATTAAAATGAGCTTCAAAAAAAGCTTTCTTTTGTGCCACAGAACCAGGTTTGGTGAACCTCTCAATCTCTTCCAAGTAACGGTTCTGAGTGAAAGCTGACCATTTCTCCCATGACAGAGTTTCAGATGCAAATCTACCAAATGATACCGATTCCGTGAGCACACGATGAGGAACAACCTGTAAACCAACATAAAAAAGAAATTAAAATCTTAAATTTTCTTCCCAGAAATGTCAAATTCACCAAACAACAATCCACACAAAATCAAGTTCCACAACTGAGTTCAAACACACTACAGTCATTTACCGATGTTTAGAAACATAATCACAGATTTTCTTTGCCAAATTTAACCCGACCCATAAATCCATGATTTCATCTTCACACATAAAACTTTGTAAGACTCTCAAAGTCTCGAATTTTCCAACAGTTTCTCGAGAACAGAATCAGGGAAAAAGATACCCACAATTCGAAGTGAAGAAAACAATCAAAACATAAAGAAACAATTCTGAAGCACTAACCTTGTTGGTCTCATGCGATGAAAAATCTGCAGGTTGCGAATAGGATCTCAAAAGACAGACGGATTCACCCATTTGTTTTCTCTCGATTACCAAAAAAAACCCTAATTTTATCCCCAAATTTGATACTTTACTGAGAATCTGAAACTAAATCTTTAGTTACGGCTCCAATCTCCAAGTAGTTCCGAACTCAAAGCATATGTTTAAATTTCCGCCAACGGCCACTTCCTTATATTTTTGACGTCATATTTAGAAAGATATTATCTAATTTTAGAAAAATATAATTACTGTAGATATTTACTTCTTTTTTTTTATCACTAGATCTTTTACATTTTTTTAACATCTAAATAATATTATTAAGCAAAAAGGAAATAGTCCTCGGGTGAGAAAATTAGTTATGCAACGGAGTACAAAATTGAAAAACTAGAATAACAACGCATGTTTTTGATATTTAACTAAAGTATCAGCTGCTTTATTGAAATCCCTCCGAATCTACGAGAATGTAATGCTATCAAACTTATTCACCCATAATAATATCTCTTGAATCCAATTGTGTAAGGCAAAATTTGATTGATCTCCCGTTACAAGAAGTTGGACAATTTTGTTGTCTCCTACGACTTTCCGATACTCTTTTATCCATGTATGTTGCATTGCCATAAGTAAACCTCGTAATTCAGCCTCAAGAACTGACATACATTGAGATCCTCTATTAATTGCAGCTAAAGAAAGGTTCGGTATGGGATCTAAGAATCCAAGCTGCTTTTGTTGGTGTAACATTGTTTAGAAACCTACAATCAAAATTACATTTAATGTATCTATTGGTGGTCTTTGTCAGTGTCGTTGAGTATCAACCATCGAGTCATTGGTTATACTTTGTGAAGTCGGATGTGTGATTTTCGGGACTGAAATACACTCAATGGTGTCTCGTCTAGCATCTTCCACATCTTTCTTCCATGTACTCGCTCTTCGTTGATAGACCAGCAGGTTCATGCTTTTCCAAATCCTCCATAAAGTCTATAAAGGGAGTTGACAGAAAAATGGACTGAAACATGAGTTATTATAACATTCTAGCAGTAATTAGATCTTATCTTCAAAAGATAGATAGGAGCTTGTGACATCATGTAAAGGAAGATGTATTCCTCTCCATATCGCTTGTACATGAGGACATAAAAAGAAAAGATGATCGAGATTCTCTTCATTGGTTTAGCATCTGCGACATTGACCATCTAATGTGATTACCTGGACTGTAAATTAGTCCCATTTGCTACTGCATTTGCCATAATCCGCCATAAAAAGTATCTTAGTTTGGGTGCTATTTTAAGTTTCCAAATAACCTTTTTAATATTTGTAGCACTTTGTGGACGACGTATCGGGTTTTGATGGTCAAAATGAGTTGCTAACCAATACCCAAATTTGACTGTGTATTCACCTGAATCAATATAATTTCATTCTATGATATCATTATGTGATCCAGTACTAAGACGAATGCTCTGAATGTGAGAGATATCCTCCATATGAATACAATTTTAAAGTGTAGTCAAATTCCATTACTTTGTTGCCTGATCAATCAACTCTGAAACATGCACTAAGGACGTGGTAGCATCAATGATTCTTCTAGGTGGTATGGGAGGATTTGTGGGTAACCAAGGATCACTCCAAATATTAACTTATGTGTCATTGCCAATTAGACATCACAAACCTTTGTTTACTAGATCACGTCTCGAGAGAAGTGATCACCAAAAAAGAAGGTCTAGTTCCAAGCTTAACATCAATAACATTAGTCAAGAAATATGAGCGATTACTCAGTAAACAAGCTACTAGGCTTGTAGGAAATTGGATCAACCTCCATAGTTTTTTTTGCAAGTAAAGCTTGATTGAAACATTCAATATTGCGGAAGCCTAAACCTCCTTCATTTTTAGGTAATCCGAGTCGTTTCCCACTGATCTAATGCATACCTTTTCTGAATTTCCGTTATTCCACCAAAAGCGTGCATACCTTGTTCATAATTTCCTATATTTATGAACATATACCATCTGGGAGTTCAAAGACATTCATAGTGTAAATTGGTAATGTTAAAGCCACTGTTTTGAGAAGAATTTCCTTTCCTGCTTCTGAAAGAAACATGTTTTTCCAACCTCGAGTTCTTTGTTCAACCTTTTCTTTGATATAACGAAAGATGTCCTTCTTTTTGTTTCAATTTTCTCCGATAATCCTATGTAGGCCATTTCCGCCATCATTATGAATGCTCAAAATTCTCCTCGTATTAGTCTACGAAGTTGGGGAAACCCGTGACCCAAAAGTAATTGCTTGTTGTAATTCACTACTTGACGTAAAACTATTTCATAGCTGTTCAAAATTGTCTTTAAGGTCTCACAAGAACGAGGATATACATGACAAAAGAAGAGAGCGTCATTTGCAAATAGAAGATGATGAATTGTTGGACCTCGTGGACTAATTTTCATTCCTTGAAAGTCAATTTTTAGTTGCTATATGAATAAGATGTCTTAGTAGTTCACTACACAAGACAAAAGATCTCCCTGTCATATACCCCTCTCCGACATCACGAAACCATGCAGTGAACCATTAATCAGAACAAAGAAAGAAACAGATTCAACACATCTCATGATCCAATTGAGCCATATCTCTGAAAAAACCATATAAGCCATAATCTCAAGAATGAATTACCATTCCAATCGGTCATAAGCCTTATACATGTCCATCTTGACTTCCATATAAGATTTCGACCAATGTTTTCGAGATTTCAATGAGTGTAATATTTCTTGACCAATGATCACATTGTTAATAATGTTACGTCTGGGTATAAAAGTAGTTTGTTCCTCACTGACTATCTTTAGGAGATGAGTCTTTAGTCTGCTAACAAGGATTTTTGATATGATCTTATATTGGACATTACATGATGTTATAGGACGAAATTCACTCATTGATTGTGGATTTTCAGTCTTTGGAATTAGGCATATATTACTGTGATTTGTTCCAGAAGACCAGAGACCTGTTGTGAAAAACTCGCGGTTTTCAATATACACATCTTCCTTGATTTCATTCCAAAACTGGTGATAGAAAGCTCTAGTCAGACCATTTGGTCCTGGAGCACATACTGGCCCAATAGAAAACACTGCAAATTCTATTTCCTCGTCTGTGATAGGCCTAATCAGATCTACGTTCATCTCATGTGTAACTTGTGGTGCAATTGTGAAAAACATCTCTGTAATCGTGAGAATCTTGTCTCGATCTTTGAAGAGGTTTGTAAAGAAATCAACTGCTTCGATACCAATGTTTTATCACCATGGTGGATCATTCCTTCATCATCTTCAATTGCTAAGATTTTGTATCTTGTTACTCTCTATTTAGCTGAGGCAAAGAAGAATTTTGTGTGTCTATCTCCAGCCCTCAACCATTTGGTTCGACTTTTAACTTTCCAAAATTGCTCTTCATCGTGATATGCTTGCTGAAGATCAGCTCTCAATTTAGAAATTTCCTGAGTAGAGAGATTTCCATTAGATAAAGCAGAGTCAAGTTTTTCTTGTAACGTTATAATCTTGTTAGCTGCATGATATAGATGAGATTTTTGCCATTGAGAGATAGATTTTCGACATATACTCAAACGGGTAGCCAAACCAACTGTTTCTCCACAATTATTCCATTCACGCAAAACCATATCTTTAAAACCATCTTTGTAAAAAAGTCGCTTATCATATCTAAATCTTCTCTAGAGTCGACCTAAATCCTTGCTGTAACGAACAATAAACGGTGTATGATCCGAACCCCCAAAAGGAAGATACTCAGTTTCAGCAGATAGAAATTGGCTTAACCATTATGGATTCTCCACGGCTCTGTCTAAACAACACCATACATTATGTGAATAACGTTGTCCTGTCCATGAGAATTTATTACCAATATATCGTAGATCATGAAATTGACAAGTAGTCAACATTCTTCAAAAATCCTGAAAAGAGTATTCTGGTCGAGGAGGGCCTCTTTTTTTTTTTTCTCATCATTACTTATAATCTCATTGAAATCTCCAAATGCAAGCCACATGTTGCTTCTGTTGACTGCAATACGTTCTAGTATCTCTGAAACTTCATTGCGATAAGTCTGATTGGGATGTCCATAAACCAGAGACAAGTTAAAGACCATTCCATTACTTTCCACCAAACAATTCACCAAATTGGAAGATTGATAAACAACAGACTCGACAATGACTTCCTCCAGAAAAGAGCTAGACCCCCACTTATACCCTGTGGAGGGACTGTTACATAATTTCCAAAGCTTAAGAACAACAAATATCACGAACAACTTCATCACATTGTTTTGTTTCCATCAGGCACATCATGTCCGGGAGATACTTCTACTGCATCTCCTTAAGGCGTCGAACTGTCACGTCAATGCCAAGTCCATGACAGTTCCAAACGGTTGTAATCATTGATCATTGGGTGGTTCAGGTTCCACCAAACCTTGAATCTTATTGATGATATAAAGACCAGCCGAACCTTCTCCTTCCTTTGTCTGTTGTTCTCGTGCGAAATGCTTGGAAGAGCCAACTTCTGCATCAACGAACTTCCTCTTGCGAAAAGACGGAGAGCCAAGTGCATCTATCATATGCATATCAAATTCTATCACATTTTCAGCCACTGCTTCAAAATGAGTTGTCTCTAAATGTTGAGTCTGCGTCACGTCATTGATAGCTGGATTTGGAGCATAAGTCACATCAGCATTTGATGCATCAGGTTCAACGAGGAGCTCCTCTTCATTAATTTCCTCAATTCGAACCCTAGAAGGTTGTCCACCTTGTGCAGGACCATTGTTACCAGAACCATTATCACAGTCAGAAGAGAGTCCAGGACCACCGTTGGTGATTAAACAAGCTCCATGATCATGAGTCACTTTGCCACAGACATCACATAAACCTTTTATGTATTTCATATCGGATTTTCAGCAAAGTACTAACTCCAGTCGTGAATTGAAAGTTCCTTTGAAACTTAAGAGGTTGAGAGACATCAATGTCTACATAAGTACGAGCAAATTCAACACGAGAGGCTGCTTGTGGTGTAAAATCTGTCTCTCGTAAAGCTCCAAGAGTTTGTCCAATATGATCAATGACCGCCTTTGTCATATACTGGAGTGGGATTCCCTGATTTGAATCCAAAAGGGAAAGAAACTGAGAACAATTGGATCCATAAGAGGAAACCATCATTGAAGAATCAACATTCTGTCTGCAAAAGCCCACTGTCCTCGTTGTAAGACTGACTCCAATAGTTCTTTGGAAGGAAAAAGGAATTGGAAACAACCATTCGATATTGTTCTCCCTTGAACAATTTCTTCAAAACCCCAAGTTCTTGGCATCACCGATAACGGTCCGTATGTTTTGACGTCCGGGATTGGTCGGACGACCAATTAACACATATCGATGTTCATCTTCACCCACACGAGCAACGTTTGCAGGAAACAAATAAGGAGCATCCGATGATCCAAAATCTAACTCTTGGAGAGCATGACATGGTGACAAAAAAAGCTTGTATCTGAAATAATTTGACAGGCGAAATTGTACAAATGTTTGTGGAGTTATTGTCTCAGAACACCTTTCGTTCACAAACAAATCTCAAAACCCAGCCAAAAATTACACTGGATTTAAAAAAAAAAAAAAAATTGTAAATTAACCAATTTACCCCTGCGAAATTCGCACAAACCAGAGCAAAATCAATTAAACCGGGTCCAAATCAATTAAACCGGACCAAAATCAATTTAACCCGACCCAATCGCCCAAACCCTACCCAAACCCGACTCAACCCGACCCAAACCCTAAAACCCGACCCAAACCCGACCCAACCTATCGACCCGCCCCAAATCAACTCTCCCACTAAACCCTAAATTCCCGATTCAACTCCCCTCCCACTCTCCCTCTAATTTTCGCGAACTCATTTTATATCTTCTCTCAGAATTTCGAAATCCAATTTGATCTTCGGCGAACTAGTTAAACTTCGTACAACTTCGAAAATTTTCTCAACCAAACTTCGCGATTTGATCTCCTCGGAATCTCCCTTTGATTTCACTGAAACTCAACGACTTTTCTCAACCAAATTTCGCGATTTCACTAAGGTAAACCATTTCATTGTTGCTTAAAACGATTATCCACTATGCTGAATTTGTTCTTGTTGATTAATCAACAACATCGATCCTTTAAGTAGAGATAGGAAGCCACATATGTCGGCTACTCTATCACAAGTCTCGGATTAGATAAGCTACATATGTCGGCAACTTAAGAAACAAAATCTATCTAGAATTCAAAATACACATAAGCTAAGATATACATGATTGTGTTTTTTTGTATATGAGTGTCATAAGGAAAACTATATATCATCAATCATTTGCTCAAATAAATACACATAAATTGATTAAGTTTTGTATAATGCCTTGCAGTGATGGCTAGAACAAGAGGAGGTTCGAGCACAGGAGGCAGTGGGAGAGGACACAATGAAGACGAACCGATGGATGACATATTCATCGAAGGCAGAATGGTAAGTATAACTAGTATAACTTGCTAGTTATACTGTATTTTTCGTAAAACTAGTAGAACTAGCAAGTTATACTGTATTGTATAACTAGTATAACTTGCTAGTTATACTGTATTTTCGTAAAACTAGTAGAACTAGCAAGTTATACTGTATCGTATAACTAGTATAACTTGCTAGTTATACTGTATTTTTCGTAAAACTAGTAGAACTAGCAAGTTATACTGTGTCGTAATACTAGTATAACTAGCTAGTTATACTATATTTTTCGTAAAACTAGTACAACTAGCTAGTTATACTCTGTCGTAACACAAGTAAAACTTGCTAGTTATACTATATTTTTTGTAAAACTAGTACAACTATGTAGTTATACTGTGGCGTTGATTGCTGAAAATATGTTTGTGTGTTTCAGGATGAAGGACCGACTGCCCAGCTCCCTACCGGGATGTACTTCAATCCAACAGAGTACACCAAAAAGGTCAAGATCTCGACTCGTTGCTATGTGAAGCAGACGAAGGAGTTTTTCGAGGGGTTGCAGCCTCCACTGAGTGATGTGGAGAGGACGTGGTTCGAGAACCACCCGCAGTTCGGGCATATATTCCACATGCCCATGGAGAAAAACCACATGAGCATGGGCATGTGGATGTTGCTTCTTAGAACCGCTCGGACGGAGACCAAACGTGAAGTTTGGTTTATTGTGAACGGGGTCCCGGTGTGGTATGGGCTTAGAGAGCATGCGCTGATCTCTGGGTTAAACTGTCGTATGTATGAGACGACATCGTTTCGGGAAACTGCTGGAAGTACGAGGTTCAGGAGGAACTATCTGGGGCACTTGGGGAAGAGTGTCAGGAAGGAGGATGTGGAGGATATCCTGGTGAACTTGGGACCTCTTACACAGGACGACAAACGACTGAAGATGTTAGTCCTGTACTTCCTCTGCCATGTCATCCACTCGCCGACCAAGGGCGGAACAGATGCAACGCCCATCGATAGCTTCCTATTGAGGGTTGTGGATGATCTGGATTTCTACAACAGGTTCCCTTGGGGCAGATGGACCTTCGAAAACATGCTCCACGAGATCGAGCATACGATGAACCATTTCGGAGGCACGGTCTCGGGTACAACTTGGGCTATCCCTGGTTTCGTACTTCCTCTCGAGGTTAGTTTCCATTTGTTAGTTTATGATATGTAATTATTGTGTGGTTTTCTGACATTTACGCATATGTTTGTGGTTGTAGTTATTGGCTTTTGAGTCAATACCGACGTTGTACCGTAATTGCCGAAAGGCAATTCCAGACGCAGACCCTAGGTGTCCTCGGATGTGCAGGTCCCATTTCCAGCAACCCAACATGAGGGGATATTCCTTCCCAACAATCAACAAACTCCTTGACAAAACCATGGTTAGTTAATGATTATGTAGTATATTCTGTAGTATAACTAGTATAACTTGCTAGTTATACTATATTTTCCGTAAAACTAGTACAACTAGCAAGTTATACTCTGTGATTTCTAATTTTTCTAATCAGAGTTAGTCGTTGATTGATTTGTTTTGCAGGAGATTTTCAGTACCCTCTCTCCACGCATGGATGAAGAGTGCAGTTTGCTGGCTGGAATGACCGAAGAGGAGGATGAGGAAACTCACGATCTTGAGGTTGAAAGCTGGAGACAATGTATCCGGGCTGGGAAGAGAATCTTGTTTGAAGCCATGTATAACCAGGATGTGGAAGCAAGATTATCTACTCCTCCTTCTGCTCCGACCCAAGCCCCAACTCCGCCTTCTGCTCCGAGACAAGCCATGCCTCCGCCTTCCGCTCCGAATCAAGCTAAGGTTGTTGATATGCTGAAGGCATTAACAGACGAGGTGGATCGGTTGAAGAGAAGGGTGACATTGCTGGAACAGGTATAACTAGTATAACTAAGTATAACTAGTATAACTAAGTATAACTTGTATAACTCAAATAACCCGAATAACTTGTATAACTTGAATTACTGTTCAAATACAGGGTGCTGGTGGTGATAGTGAACCCCATGATGTACGTGATCAATCTGATGCTCCACACGTTGATGCTGCACCCGCTGTTAGCCAGGTATAACTAGTATAACTTGTATAACTTGTATAAAAAGTATAACTAATATAACTTGTTTAACTTGCTTGACTGTTCAACTGTAGGCTGCTAGAACTCGTGGAGGTATTAGGAATGTATATGTGCGAACAAGTAAACGCACAACGGGGTCCGACCCAAGTCCGGCAGTGACGAGGGCGAGGGCGAGGAATGTTTGAACTCATTTAAGTTAAAAACTTAATTTAACATTTTCTGTTAAGCAATGTACAACTCATTTAAGTTAGAAACTCATTTTGCATTTTCTGTTTAATTTATTTAATGTTATGTTTATATTTTCAAACATCATTAAGTGTTAAATTTTATGTTTATATGTCTCAAACATCATTAATTCTAACATCACGCTAAATATTATTATGCTTAAAACAACATTAGTTCTACTAGTTATACAAGTTATACTAAAATAACTTGAATTTTGACAGTATTACAAAGGACCGAAATATTTTTTGACCCTCTCCACAAGCTTAACAACAACTGCATTTTGCTCCCACATCTCCTTCTTCAGCATCGCCACCTCCGCCTTGTACAACTCTATCTTTTTCTCCATCTCCTGGATATCATATTTCAGATTCTCACACTCTCCTTGTATAGCTTGATCCCAACTTATTTTCTTGTGGAGACCATCGTTCTGTCGGTGGAAACAACATCAGTTCTACTAGTTATACTAGTTATACTAAACTAAAGAACTTCAGTAGTCATAGTACAGAAGTAATACTAGTTATACTAGTTATACTAAACAACATTGTTGTACCTTATACACCCGACATTTGAAATAGATCTTGTTTCGCGCATGTTCATTTGTTCTTTCCACGGTGATAGCTTCACCACAGGGACATTCATGAGGAATTCCCCCTTCACTATCCATGACGTATTCAATTCTCCTAAACATCTCACGGGTTTCTTCCTCGGAGTAGTCGGTGTTGTCCTCTTCGGTCCAAGACACCATGTAAGACCTAAAAGAAAAGAAAAACATAATCATAATAGACGAATCTAAAATCTAATCCCGAATTTTTTTTCTACAAACCCTAACAATAGAAGATAACTTACTATGGGACAAGAAGTAGAGAGATGATAGAAGATTTGGAGAGGGGAGAGGATAGATAATCTAGTAGACAAGAAATGAGAGAAGATTTCAAGAGATGAGAGGAGAAATGGTTGAGAGAGGAGAGAAAACGAGAGAGATGAGATAAGAGGATTTCGGCCGCGAGAGAGAGGAAAAAGTGAGGAGGAGAGAGAAAATTCTTTTTTTTTTTGTTTATATACCCACAAAATTAGGTCTGCACGTGTCCCCAGGGCGCCAAACGAAAAAGTATCAATTTTCGACCTAGTTATACTACTAGTTGGCAGTTATACTAAATTACTACTAGTTATACTTTCGATGATTTTGCATAACATTTAGTTATACATAACCTTATAAATTTATTTTTTAGTTGTATAGTGAATAATAATCAATTAACTAATGACTCTAAGTGTTTTGTGTATTTAAATTCTAGAATAAATATATATTCGTAGAACTTAGAGAGTCACACCAATGTTAACTTAGAAAGTCACACTAAAACTATAAGGAATAAGGTGGACGAATGTAATTATGTCTAAAAAAAACTTATTTTAATTTTATTTTTAATTTATATATAGAGTCATTCATCACTATATAAACCAAAATATAATCATCTTAACATCATTATACATTATCTTACTTATAAGAATATCTTACTTATAAGAATATCTTACTTATAAGAATCAAGTTTCATTATAGATTATCTTACTTATAAGAATTAAGTTTCACAAGAAGATGTTATGTCTTCTTTGTGGCCGCTTTAGAAAGATATAACATATACGTTAAAACTTGGTAAATTATGAGATCTTTTTTTTTTGGCAAATTATGAGAATGTTTTTTTTTTTCTTTTTTTTTCTTCATTCTGAGAAAGAACAAAATATAAGTCTGGGCATGTTTAAAAGATGAGATTATGAATATATATACTTTGTAGGAAAATTAACAACTATAAAATAAAAAGAGGAGAGCCATAAAGCTATTCGGAAATAAACTAGTTTTGCTAGTTTCACGAGTTTTACACATACACATACATTTTCCAGAGAGAGCCATAAAGCTATTAGGAAATACAGTAGTTTTACTAGTTTTACAAGTTTCACGAATAATGGGACAATACTCAACCAAAATCACTGATTGACCTCATCTTCTGTTAGGTATCTGAATATTGGCGATTGGAACCTTTGTCTCGGCCTCCTTACGTTTGATGATCTTGGACGTGTCCTCTCCTACCGATGGCATCCTTTTCACTTTTCTTCTTACCGTTTTTAATAATCCTGTCAGGTGGTTTGATTTCATTGTCTTTGATGTAATCCGGAACATCCCACTGCGACATCTCTTTGAGGATTGTATCAAGCATGGGTATTAGGGAGAACTTCCTTGCTTCATTAAACACACTATTCATAGACTCCACACTGTTGCTTGTGTCGATATTATACCTTTCTCCCGGAAAGACACACCTAGCCCACTTTTCCTTCACAGTACTTTCCTCCAAATAACTAGCTGCAGTCGGAAATCTTCTCATAAATAAACTATATTCGCGGTTGAAATCGGCAACTGTGTACTACCGACTACACTGCATGAATTTCCAACCAACAACAGCTTTGTTGGTACTAGACGCATGAGCTCTCACATTTTGTGACATATGCCATATGCAGTACCCGTGATGGGCTTCTGGATACACATTACCTTTGGCGCCGATGAGCCTTGCATTCCTATCACTTACAAATACCAATTCGGAAGAATCTGGTATAACTGTCTTCAAAGTCTGGAAAAACCATGTCCAACTAGCATCGTTCTCTCCATCTAGTACACCATACGCAATTGGATAATGGTGTCGATTATGATCTTGGGCAATGGCAAAAACTAACACACCACCATATCCGTTTTTGAGGAATGTTGCATCTACAATAATCATTTTCCTCATCACTCTAAATCCCTCGATGCTAACTCCCAAAGCTATGAAAAGGTACTTGAACTTCCCAGTCTCATCTACTTGCACATCTGTTACTGTACCCGCATTTGCCTTCTGTAACTCGTATAAATAGGAATTTATCATCTTGTAGCTTTCTTCCGGAGTGCCACGCAGCCTATCAATAGCAAGTTTTCTCCCTCTCCTCGCGGTGGAGTACGATATACTCACTCCAAGTTTTGTCACTCATGATAACTTTAGGAGTTGGAGTGTTCATTTGTCCAGGAAAATCCTCTTGCAAGACACTTGCAACTATTTCTGGCGTGCAATGCCTCTTTGTGCCACTACTCTCGCTCTGACTAACCCGAGAGCATGTATGCATCTTTGTGTACTATATAATCCTAAAAATATCCATATTTTTAATCTTTGATGCTTGTACACCCCATTTGCAGCCTTCTTTATTACATACAATCCACAACCGACTTGGTTCAGATCTTTTAATGGCAAAACAAAAGCTGTTGGCAAATGATCCTCTATCCACAATTTCTTGCAATGTCTTCTTATCTTTAAATTCTTGATGAAAACTCAAACCTAAGCCGTCTTCCCATTCCTCTGCAAACTGACTACTCTCTACAGCGGGTGGACGTTCTACATAGACATCACCAATATCCGATCTCTCAACACTAATATCCAGACTTCCATCGACTGGCTCAATTTCATTCTCTCTAACTGGTGGAGAATATACTGTAATAGCTTTGAACCAACAGAGCTTTGAACTGCTATCGACACTTGTCTCGACATTCTTTCCTCTGGTTCTTCCGATCTAGTTATGACATCCACGAACAATGTTGCGGTACTACGATTATATTCATCAATGTAGGCTAGATAACCACACACATCCACATCATCACAGATACTCACTTCAACCTCATCTCTGACCGTAGGTCGGTAGAACCTCAACTGTAATCTAACCTTACTTTCATCTAAACCAAGCCTCTGATATAGACATTCTTCAATCATCGACAAAGTGATATCCTCTACCGCGTACTTCATCAATATACAACTATTACGGCTGTTGCATT